>JARYGA010004015.1:0-27779 GCA_030545235.1 Helianthus tuberosus
ACCATAAATATCCTTTACATAGCTTAGAAATAGGCTTTGGGGGGGTTCGGTGTGCTAAAATAAACTTTTGGGTCATTCAGGGACTAAAAGTGTCAAAAAGTGCACAAGTTTGCATTTTCGCGCATAACTTACGTTCTGAATACATCCGGACATCCAAAAATTTATGTAAGCACTAAAATATTTTATTTTAGTGTTCGCCATAAGAAAACATGCAGAAACTCAGTTTTTCGCATTCGGGACCAGATTCGATGTATTAGCCGTTGTTTAATTCACAACCACACATTCTAAACATGCTTAGTCAGCGGATAAGGATGGAATTTAGGAACCATGACTTTGCAACACATGTATGGATGGAATTTAAGCACCTAAACACCATGACTTTGCAACACATGTATGGATGGAATTTAAACACCTAAACACCATAATTTTTCAACACATGTACGGATGGGATTAAGGCACGTTTTCCATGAAACGATCTTAACGGTTCGGGTATTCCTATAAATACCCCATACCCCCCATTGCTAAAATCACTAGAATTCTGATTTGAGAACCTCTAAGTTGAAACCATTGTTTCATACCTGAGATTCTTGAATCGGGATTAGCATTCGGGGACCCTTCGTAAGTATTCTTTCGTTCTTTTCCTTATTTTACTGCTTTTCGAGTCAGAAAGTCAAACTTTGTTTGACTTTCAGCGTTGACCAGTAATGGTCAATGCGAAGTTCGTTTGAACTTTGCAACGTGAGTGTAATCACGTTGGTCATAGTCCCTTGGGACTATGCCCACTGATTACCACGTTGTCTAGGGTCGTAGGGTAGGCGATCTAATAAATCGCCTATACCTTCGAACCCGACCCAGTTTGGTCGATCATTAGGATCCGACCAAATACATTAGGTGACCATAGTAGGTAGGGAATAACCTTCCGAGGTTATACCCTATGGTCACATCGTTTAAGTAGTTGTATGATAGGTAGTTTATATGCCTTAGGTAAATTACCAGAATACCCTTTTCATGTATAATTGGTAATTAAGCATATGTAACCTAAACCTTTGTCACATAACTGATTATGTAATATGTTTAGGCATATAACACTTGTCATAGGGCTAGTTAGGCGGTCCGAACGCGTTTCACGCGAACGACGCGTTAAAGTAGCATAAGCTACCTAAACGGGTCGTAATGGGTCGAAATCACTTAGGTTAAGTTTCATTTAGTATGTAGGCTTTGTTAAACCAAATGACACGAGTCTCTACACTCGTTTGGTTTACAAACCCTAATGCTACCCAGTCTTCCGATTTAGGTCCGGTTTATTAACATAGTTACCTATACTAGGTGCCGTTTGATATCCGCGATCTCTAGCATTGTTTAGTTGTTACTCAAGGACTTCTGAGCAATCTCAAGTGAGTACATAGACCCCTCTTTTACTGTTTTCCAAACTGTTTTGGGGTGAAACACATGTGCCTACTTATTACATTCATGCTTTCCCGTTTTCACATCATATACCTGCTATGTTCGTTAGTACATTATAGTACATGATTTCAATACATTTTATGCTATGTATGTCCATTATGTGCATACTTAGTACATTGTTTTACATTGCTTTTCTGTTGCATATGCTTATCCAGCATATGAACACATTATACTACATATTGAACCGTTGTAAACATTTGACTATGTGAACCGTTGTAATCATTTGACTATGTGATCCGTTGATATCTGTGAACCGTTTGTATCTGTGATCCGTTGATATCTGTGAACCGTTTGTATGTGTGAACCGTTTGTATATGTGAACCGTTTGTATCTGTGAACCGTTTGTATCTGTGATCCGTTGATATCTGTGAACCGTTTGTATCTGTGAACCGTTTGTATATGTGAACCGTTTATATCTGTGAACCGTTTGTATCTGTGAACCGTTTGTATCTGTGAACCGTGTGAACCGTATTTGACCATACATAAACATTTCTACTATTGTTAAACATTACTTTGGTGGTTTGGTTTGATTAAATGATCAAGTAACGATGCGTGTGTAATATGATACAAGCATGGTGGATACGCCGCTGGTACTTCCTATATATAAGTGTTTGTATGGTATTACATATTGTAGCGTTATTTGAATCATTTCAGTTTGAGACAAAGAACATTTTATACAAATAACATACTTTTCACAAGACATTGTTTTACAAACAACTTATCTTATACAAACCCATTTTACTATGGTTATTCATTTAACCATACATTATTCACTTATTTATACATATCATCTGAACTCATTGTTTTTCAAATGATTTACAAAACAAAGCAAATTACAAGGTTCATGACTAAACATTTTCTCAAACATAAGTCATGGTACCTATTTTCACAAAACCTATGTATCTCACAGGCATTTTTATGCTGACGTACCTATTTTCACATGTGTTTTTCAGGAGCTGTTGCATAAGATGATCAAGATACACATAGGCAGACTTGGGCTTTAGTGACAATAAAAGATGCAAGACTAGTTAATTATGTTGTATTCCTTTGTTTGTTAAGACATTGTAACACTTTTATCAATAAAACGAAACTTCTTTTGCCATGGATTTGAAACGATTAATTCTGTTACAACACTCCCCGACATTTCCGCCACGTTTTGTATGTTCTACGTGGTCGGGGTGTGACAGTTGTTCTCATTATGCATTTAGCTTTCTTGCATGTGCAGATGCTAAAGGCGAGGAGAACTTGTTCGATGAAAAGCTTTGGAATGAAGACACGAAGTGGAGGCACTCAAAGGATAAAATGATCGAGTTGCCGTTGTCCCTTCATCAACACCACAAGGATCTGAAGAATTGACAAGTCAAAAGATTCACGAGCATGACTCAATGGAGAGTTCAATCTAAGGGGGAGTTTATTGACACACTACCTAAGTTAAATGGGGAGTTTGTTGATACACTTTCTACTTACGACGCGTGAAGACTTTGAAGATCCTCCGACATGAATGTGACAGAAGATGAACCATCATGAGTAGCGTCCAAGGGGGAGTTTGTTGATACACTTTGTGTGGACGCGACTCGGCTCGGTTCGACTCGGCCTTGAAGACTTGAAGACACGAAGATCGAGACAAAGCTACAGCCAAGGGGGAGTTTGTTGGTGCACTTGTGTCTGTACTTTGTCTGCATTTCGTCATGATACAAAACGATGTCTTTAATGTAAGGTTGATGTAAGTTTGACCAAGTCAACCATCCTCCTGGTTTGACTTGACCAAACAGTTAGAAAAATGTTGTAAGCTGGTTGTGTCGAAGGATGTGTCATCGAAGGATTGTTTTATATCCTTCGATGAGCTCGAAAGATGAACATTCGATAGATGAGTTCGAAACATAAACCTTCGATAGATGAACTCGAAGGATGTCTCGAAGGATATCATCCTTCGAGGTATTTGTGAATCTTTCGATGGCTTTCTGGTCGACAGATGATCTTTCGATCAATCTGTCTGATCCTTCGACCAGACCTGCTGTGTCGGGTATATATACCCATGTAGTGTGTTGTGTAAGGATAGAGAGAAAGAAGAGAGAAGAGAACACATAGAGAGAACATAGAGAGTGGAGAGCACACACACGAGAGAACTTTGAGAGTTTGCAGAATACATCTGTGAACATTGGACTTGTAACCGAACCTTTCATACGCATTAATACAAGTGGTGTTAATCGTTGAATGTTGTGTGTTGTGTTTGTGCTTGTTCTCGTATAAAGTCTCGGTTGCATGCTAGCTTGGATTCCGCACTCGCTAGTGTGTTTGATATAACAAGGATAAGGTTTTATCTCATCCTGGAGAGGGACCTACACTCTTGCCTCCAGGACATCCCTTGGAGGATACTTTAATTGCTATACCTCCCTAGGTCTTGAGGCTGGTTTCATTGATGAAGTATAACAATTCTTGGCCTCTTGCTGATCACTTTCTATTTTCACCACACCCCATGGAGTAGAAAATTTAACACACTGATGATATGTTGAGGGGACTGCTTTCATATCGTTTATCCATGGCATGCCAAGGATAACATTACAGCAAGATAAGCAATCAATGACACAAAATTTTTGAAAATTCACTCCCTCTATATGAATAGGAAGTTTGATGTCCCCCAATGTATTCTTGGTCTCTCCACTGAATCCCACAAGGACAGATGATCTTGGAATGATATCGGATTCAGGAATGTTCATTCTTTTGAGGACATCTAACTGGATGATGTTCACTGAGCTTCTCCCATCGATGAGAATCTTGCGAACAAAATGGTTAGAGATAAATAAAGTAATAACTAGACCATCGGGATGAGGATCCTGTGTATCCACACGGTCATCCTCATTAAAGGATATGATTTTCTCTGTGGTAAGGATGGAAGTTCGAACATGTCTGTTCCCATTCTCCATTTGTGTCTCCTTTACATTCCTCTTAGCTGCCAAAAATGAAGTACCACAGATATCAGAGCCACCGGAGATGTAATGCATAATTTGAGCATCAGCTGGTGGAGGAGGAGCCTTTTTAGGAATTTCCTCAGAATCCTGGATTCTCGATTTCTTCCTTCCGAGCAACTCCTTCAAATATCCTTTGCCCAAAAGGTAGCCAATCTCCTTCCTTAGTGCTATGCATTCATCTGTGAGATGCCCAAAGTCTTCATGATAAGCACACCACTTTGATTTGTCTTTGGTTGCAGCTGGCTTGTCACTCTTCCTCGGGCATCTAGCTTTATCACCTAAATTCTGCATAGCAAGGATTAGTTCACTATTATCAGCAGCAAAACAATATTCAGAGATAGGAGGATAATCCTCATCATCTTCCTCTTGTTCCACAGCATGCACATTCTAATTGTCAGACTTAGTATATGATTTGGATTTATTATTCCTGAAATATGATCCTTGTTTGTCTTTCTTTGTGGATCCTGATAGCCTCTCATGGATCCTTTTGTCATCCTCTAAACGGATGAATCTAAGGGCCCTGTTCCTTACCTCATCTACATTCCTACAAGGTGTCATAACAAGATCATCATAGAATTGTGAATCCTTAAGTAAACCCATTTGAAAAGCTTCAACAGCTGTAGCAATATCCAAGTTAGGAATTTCTAAGGATTCTCTACCGAATTTCATTATGTAATCTCTTAATGATTCATTATGACCTTGGGTGACCCTATATAAATCACAAGTTAACCGTTCAAATCTCCTACTACATGAAAATTGATTGTTGAACAAGTTAAACAAATTAGAAAATGAAGTAATTGAATTAGGAGGAAGACTTAGCAGCCATTTCAGAGCTGATCCAGTTAATGTGGATCTTAAACCCTTGCAAAGACAAGCTTCCTTTAACCTTTCAGGAATGGGATTGATCTCCATTCTCTCCCTGTATTGTGCTACGTGCTCTTCTGGATCTGTTGTACCATCATAGAGCTTCATATTTGGTGGTTGAAATCTCTTTAGTATCTCTGAATTACAGATGGGTGGTGCAAAGCGGGACACCTTTTGACTCCCATCCGGAATCTCTGGAATGGGTTTAAGCACTCATGGGACACTGTATATCATATCCTTGAGTTTTTGCAACTCCCTTGCCATAGCTTGGTTGATCCCTGGTTCCTGCACAAGACCATGGTTAGTATTGTGAGATGAATTAAATGTGTTACCTCCTTACTGGTTCGAGGTTGGGATTCCAGATGTGAATCCAAGTTGATGTGGTTCTGGTACAATCATGTGACAACCCTCACTAAACCAGGTATCCGTACGACTTAATTAATAATTAATTACTGCTTAATTACTGTGCTCATTTGAAATTACTGATGAACTGCTACTTGATTTCTGATACATGCATATACCTGCATCATACTTTACTTGCTGTCACTACATTATTTACATACTGAACCTTAGTGACAAACATGATGCACAAAAAGCACAGTAGCACTATAAACGGACAACCTATTGAACATGCTGATAAAGCCAGCATCAGGCAGACACTGCCTCTAAGGCCTGTATGAGCTAGAAATATTTTGCTACACTAGTGGTGAGTGTAGGGATACAAGGGTTGTAGAACTCCGTCACTAGGTGATAATTATAGTGACCGGATGTGCCTAAAACGTACCCTGAGTACAAAAATTCAGCACTTTAATATAAAAATTCAGCATTTACCTAAACTAGTAAAGTGCAAAAAGTTGGAAAAATATTACTAGACACTTTCCAAAATGTCGGGAATAAATGGTGTCACTAAAGATTAAATTTACGACACTTTAAATAATTATTTAGCGCTTTAACGGAGTAATATCCAACCGTACAACCGGACTTAACCCGGGGCATAAATATATTGTCAATGACACTATTTTCTTTTTTCTGAGCTAGTTAGGGTCCCCGAATACCCTAACACCCGCTATAATTACTACACACATAATACCCTACTTTAATTACCTAATAAACTAAATACTAGCACTAACTTTTCTAGTTAGAAATTAACCAATTATCCCCCCATAACCGATTGTCCCATTTGGGGGGGCACCTCCCTTACAATTTATAATTATTTAATTTGTTTTGTCTAGTATTCACTAAACATTTTACACCATGGACAATTATATAATATGGTCTATAAGAATGGTTGGTGAATTAGACTTTCACTTGCAACCTTAACACAAAAAAAAGTGAACTCTCTCTCCCCTCTCACTGATACATTCGGCCGACCACCAAGCTCCACCCAACATCACTTTCATTTTTTTTTCAAGGCATTCTACTTATATACAAGTGTGAAGGGTCTCATACGAGGAAGCCCGGTGCTTACGGATTGCCAAGGACCTCTCTACGTTGCTTTTAACCACCCGTTTTTCGACTAGTTTCTTCCCTAGCCTCGAGCTAGTAGTAAGTTGCTTAAATCACCTTCTCAAACTATTTTTAAGTGGTTAATATGATTTGTAACGGTTAAAAGTTATGAACATACAAGTTGAAGCTTAAAAGTCTACTAAAAACACTAAAAACGTTGGTTAAAAGCTCATATGTTGTGTAAATCATGTAGTAATTGATTTGTGTGATTATTTGGACCCGATCTATGTTGTGGTAGCTCGGATCATCATTTAACCCGGGTTGGTCATGACCTTGGATTATGACATATGGTTGTTTTGGGAAGTAACAAAGGTTAAATGATGAAACTCTACCACACACGAATCATGAACTTGTGTAAAAGTGATTTTACTTGTGAAATAGTGTTTAAAACTAGTAGATCTACGGATCTACAAGCGGTATTTTCAAAGGACCGAGCATCATAGAAATCATGTTTTCTAAAAGACGGATCTTACACTAACAAGAAGGATTTTTAGAACACACAAGTGTTTAGACACTTGTGTAACACAAAGTTTCGACAAAAAAAAATAACTATTTTTGTAAAAGATGACGAGAAGTTGTAAAAACGGAACTTCCCTAAAAACGAGGTTTTTATGAAACCGGATTGGGTTATACAAAGATCCACTAAAAGAAATGAGATTTACTACATATCTTTGGAAAAACTACAAGTTCATGTAATTTATGCGATATACATATTTATTTATTTACTAGTTTGTTGTTTTGGACATGGTTTTGATTAAATAAGTAAATTGTTGATTTGGTTTATAAAAGAAAATGATACGCTTGAAAGCGTGGCCACCTCCAGTTACAGAGGAAACTCTGGCGAAATTTTTCCAAAAACCTAACACTTAGAAATATTTTCACTATAAGTGTTAGAAATACGTTTTGACTTGTTTTCAAATTATAGATTTCGCCACGACTTATTTACAAAATACCGGAGGTGGGATTTCACAAAATAAAACGTGATACATATATATATATATATATATATTTAGTATATATTTTTCACAACATCACTTGTATAAGTGTTTATGATTATTTTGTGAACTACGTAAATATTATTTTTAGGGTAAAAATAATATTACTAAGTATTATTTTGGGAAAATCACATGTATTAAAGTATAATATTTTTGGGAAGAATATTTATATTTTGAAGTTGGAAATAAAATATATTTTAAGTGAGACTTAATAATATATTTCGAAATTATACGAACACACATGTATTAATTCCCCCATCCTTGGGAAGGAAAAATGACTACCAAGTATATACAGAATGTAAACACGAAATAGTTGCCTAACTATTTCCCAAAAACTTAAACCATAAAGCTAAGGCACGGCCGTCCGTCTAATAGAGTTAGTACGTGTAGGTCGTCATACAGCTGATTGATTTGGAGGCATACTTGGTAGAGACGCACCACTGTGAGTTCATGTCCCCCCTTTTCTCTTAACTGTTTTCAGTTTTATAACTTCGGGGGTGAAATACATGTTACTATGATTACGAATGTTTCTTACATGGTATGGTCAGCTAGGGAAGGAACTATTAGGTTATGTGCTTGGGTAGGTGAAACCTTAAGAACATTAGTCCTGGTAGTACGATCGAGGGATACAAGTGATAGGCCTATTTGAGCATAACAAACCCCACCCATGAGCCCTAAGGTTGGACCATGTGGTGACCTTGTCTTAACACCACCCATGCGCCCGCAGGTTGGACCATGTGGTGACCTTGTCCTATCCCCTCCCATGCGCCCGCAGGTTGGACCATGTGGTTACACATTAACTGATATGTTTCCTTATTTGCTTTCATACCAGAGTTTACAAAACATTCATACTAAACACATGAACTCGCTCAACATTATTGTTGATTTTTCAACTTACATGTATTTCAGGGAATTAAAGGATCTGGCGCGGAATGACTCGTTTTCCCGCTGCACTAGTTACGAGGTCATCCGGGTTTGGGGAATGTGACTCTTTCCTGGACAAGTCACAGTCCTTAAACTGGGTTTATGTCATGTTGATGTTTGTGATTGTTAAGACAATGTTGTTGTATTTGGTTTTTAAAACTTAATTAAATGGATGATCTTGCATGGTTTTATTTCATATAGCTTTGTTATGGTTAAGCTATGGTATTAAGAAGTCACACCAAATTAACCACGCTTCCGCAAAGCCAGGGTGTGACAGCTTGGTATCAGAGCTCTGATCATAGCGAACTAGGATTCTTTCTCGAGTCTAGACTATGATCACTAGGGCTCTCACGAAAACATTTTTACATTGCATACCACTTAAGTCCAGATCCAAAACGTTTTTACAAACAAATGTTGAGCACATTTTATTTATTATTTATAGGCTCAGTCTGGGAGACTGAGGCTCGGTCTGGGAGGCCGAGGCTCGGTCTGGGAAACCGAGGTAGTTGGCTAGTGGGACTAGGAAGAGCAGTCTGGGAGGCTGGGAGAATTGGCTAGTGGGACTAGGAAGAGCAGTCTGAGAGGCTGGGAGGCTAGTGGGACTAGGAAGATCAGTCTGGGAGGCTGGGAGGCTAGTGGGACTAGGAGAATTATTTGATTGCTTATTTGACTAATGTGCTTATATGATTATATGATTGATTGTTGTACGTATGTGTGTCTGTGTTACAAAAAGTCATGCCTTCATCAGACACTGGAGAGTCGGACACTACAAATCCCACGACCATAGTATCAGGCGACATAGTTTCATCGGAGCACGAGGTGTACACTTCCGATACGACCAGCACAGATGAGGACGACTTTCAGCCTTTTGCACTGCCTAATGTCGTAGCAGAGCCTGCTGATGGCCATCTTGTTGGGGATTTGCCACTCGCGGTGATCCCTGCTCCTGTGCCCCTTGCCGCTTATCCCGTTGTTGATATGCCCCCTCCCGACGTTGTCTCTGACAACGATGTCGATCTAATAGAGGAGGACCCACTTGAGGGCGAGGACCTATTGTTGCTGGTGATAGCCTACTGCTTGCTGACGCTCCTACAGAGGAGGCTCGTGCCCATTCGCCTGTCCCAGACTCATTTGAGCCTGTGGCGTCCGCATCTTTGCATATACAAGGAGTGCAGCACTACTCACATGACGCCGACCCTGATATGGCGTCATCAGCTGCACCAGTTTCCGCACACAGCTTTGAGTTTGATCGCGATATTGAGGACGATTCGGTTTTTCCACCTGGTTTTGATCCAGATCCATGACATTGAGTTCATACACTTAGACCAGCCCTTGGAGGATCCTGTTGCCCCTGTCGACCCTATGTTTGTCGATCCAGCTGATTTTGAGATGGAGTTTGTTGATCCGGAGCCGACTGTGGCCCCTGAGCCAGGCGTTGCTCCTGACCCCGCATTGGAGCATGACCCTGTTCATGCCGATGCACCTACTGTTGCTCCTTGATTGATCATCTGCTTGGACGAGAGAAAATTTGGGGTAACTGTTCATGACAATTTATTATTACGGGGGCCCACGTAATAACGACTTGTAGTGCACAGAAATCCTGGTGGACTCTGCGGGTCAAGCTAATGAAAACCAATGTAGCAGGAAATAACTTAAACACGAATGACCAAGGTGATGTAGCCTCGAGTTCATTCTATTACAAGCAATAAGCCAATTTGGCAAGCCTATGTGAAGGCTCAGAAATTTATTTCCCCACTCATACATTGAGTATATTTACGAGTGAAATTGGGTGATTACATGATGGCTTATGATGCTATATATCTCCTAGATAACTGAAACGTTGTCAAACCCGCTTCATGCCACTTCGACAGAAGAGAATGCCACCCAGGCGTGTCACAAACACCAGTACGTTGCCAAGGACAGAAGCCGAGCTGCAAGGACGCATCTCACAGGCAGATGCACGACATGAAGCCCTCCGCTCTAAGCACAGTAATGGCACCACTGGGAACAACCCCCCCCAACTGGCTGCACCTATAAGCAGTCCCTGAACTGCAAGTCTTTGAACCTTGACGAAACAGGAGGCGTCGTGGCATTTCTTCGTTGGTCCGAAAAGACCGACTCCATTCTAAGAATGTGTAACTGTTCGCCCCAACAGAGTGTTACCTATATCTCGGGGTTATTTCTAGATGGCACACTCTCATAATGGAACCTCCAGGTTCAGACCCTTGGTACAAGGTACTGCTAATGCACCGAGCTGGGACGAGCTCAAAGGAATGATGGAGAAGAAATACAATTCTAGGGCTGGAAACCAGAAGCGTGAGGTAGAGTTCCGGAATTGAAAATGGACGGACCAGAGATTCCTGAATACTTCCAGCAATCTCACGACTTGTCTAGGGTCATCCCCTACTTAGTCAAACCGGAGTTCAAAAGGATTGAACAATTCATTTGGACACTTGCACCCCAGATCAGGGGTATGGTTACTACCTCGAAGCCCTCAACCATTGCAGAGGCTATCAATATGGGTGATTGATTTATAACATGAGATGTTATGTGATTGATTTATTTACAACATCAGATGTTATGTGTTGATGTTGTTGTATACTTACGTACACTTTACTTACTATGACCTGACCCATACGATCATTTAGAAGATGCCTCCAAGACGGGATGTACGCATACCCACCAACGAGGTGGAACTTCAGGGAATCATTGCTGCAGTCATCGCACAATATGAGGCCCATCACTCCGAACGCAACGGAGGTACCTCAGGAAATAACCCACCCAACGGCTGCACCTACAAGCAGTTCTTAGGCTGCCAGCCCCTACATTTCGACGGCAATGGGGGTGCCGTAGCCTTCGTACGCTGGATTGAGAAGACGGACACTGTTTTGCGTGCGAGAAAATGCGCCCCAAGAGATCAGGTCACATACATTTCCGGGCTGTTCCGAGATGGGGTTCTGTCATGGTGGAAACTTCAGGTTCAGACAATGGGCAAGGTTGCCGCGTATGCTCTATCATGGGATGAGCTGAAAGAGCTAATGCATAAAAAGTACTGTTCGAGAACAGAAAGCCAGAAGGTAGAAATTGAGTTCTGGAACTTGAAGATGGAAGGTCCAAAAATAGCTGAGTATGTGGAGAAGTTCCAAGTTCTATCGCGTATCGTTCCTTACATGGTAGATCCGGAGTTTAAGAGGATTGAGTGTTTCATTTGGGGATTGGCACCCCAAATCATGAGCATGGTAACGACATCAAAGCCTGCAACAATCACTGAGGCCATCAATCTAAGTGTAGCCCTGACGGAAGAGGCAATCAGGATGAACAAATTTTCAACCTCTGAGGAGGAGAAGGAGACTCATGTAGAGTCATCTGGGGACAACAAGAGGAAGTTGGCGAATTTCAAACAGGGTACCCAGTCGAGTAGCGACGACAAGGCCAAAAAGAGAAAAGAGTACACGGGTATCCTACCAAAGTGCGACAACTGTCGACGTCACCATAACGGGCGGTGTAGATATGGAAAATGTGGTAACTGTGGCAAGGTGGGACTTGTCAAGGAAACGTGTCGGCAAGGTACTAAACATGGAAATAGAGGTCAAGATGGTAGCGGAAATCGCGGAGGAAATAACGACGACAACAACTATCAAGGCAGGGATGGTGACGATCAAGGCTGTGGCCAAGCACGTTTTAATTGCGATGATGTGGGGCATTTCAGGAAGTATTGCCCTAAGAACACTCAGGCACATGGATGAAAGCTCAACAGCGGGGATAGAGTCCAAGCGTGGATATCGGTACGTCTCATATTAGTCAATGTTATGCTCTATTTGACAGTATTGTCAAATTTTAGCTTAAGAAAATATAGTTGTTTTAGTAGTAAGTAACCTAGATACCCAGTTCTCGATAGAACAAGCCTAACGAAAGCTTCGATGTGATAATTGGGATGGATTGGTTGTCGAACAACCCGGCGGAGATTGTCATCCGCGACCCGACGACGAACGGAGAAATGATTGTGATTCATGGAGCATGATGCGCTCCTACGGATTATCAGGCAAAGAAGACACAAAAATTTTCGCACAAAGGATGTGTTGCATTCTTGGCTCATGTCGTGGAAAAAGAAGCCGAAGAACCAAAACTCGAAGATATCCCTGTGATTGGAGAATACCCCGAAGTCTTCCTCGAAGACTTGCCGGAATCGTCTCCTCAACGATTAGTCGAATCCCGCATCGATTTAATTCCAGGCACTGCACCCGTAGTCGATGCATCGTAGCGACTTACATTTTCGGAGATGCAAGGATTGACAGAGAAGTTTTAGCAATGGATAGAGAAGGAAGATAACAGACCAAAATTCCCTTTTGGGGTAACCCCATTTCTACTCGTCAGAAAGAAGGATGATGATTTTCAAATAAACATCAACTACCGGGAGCTGAACAAGCTGACGATCAAGAATAGATACCCTCTGCCAAGAATTGATGATCTGTTTGACCAACTGCAAGGCTCAAGCTTTTACTCAAAGATCGATTTGCGATCTGGATACCATCAGTTCAGGATACAAGAGGAGAGTATCCCGAGGACAGCCTTCAGAACTCGTTATGGACACTACGAGTTCCTAGTTATGCCGTTTGGGTTGACAAACGCACCTGCAGTTTTGATGGACTTGATGAATAGAGTTTGCAAGCCGTACTTGGACAAGTTCGTGATCGTGTTATCGACGACACCTTGATTTATTCAAGGACAAAGGCTGAGCACGAACAACATTTAAGAGCTATTTTGGAGTTGCTGAAGAAAGAACAGCAGTATGCCAAATTCTCTAAGTGCGAATTTTGGCTAAGTGAAGTCCAATTTCTTGGACATGTGGTAAATGAAAATGGAATCCATGTTGATCCCACAAAGATCGAAGCGATCAAGAATTGGGAAACGCCAAAGACGCCAACCGAGATTCGACAATTCTTGGGTTTGGCTGGCTACTATCGAAGGTTCATTGAGGAATTGTCGAAGATCGCTCAACCATTGACACTCCTCACCCAGAAAGATAAGAAGTTTGATTGGGGAATCAAACAGGAAGAAGCGTTTCAGCTGTTGAAGGATAAGCTCTGCAATGCGCCAATTCTAGCACTACCGGAAGGTACTGACGATTTCGTGGTATACTGTGACGCCTCGCGTCAAGGATTGAGTTACGTGTTGATGCAACGCCAGAAAGTTATTGCTTACGCATTACGTCAGTTGAAGGTACATGAGAAGAACTATACCACGCATGATTTGGAACTTGGCGCAGTGGTTTTGCATTAAAAATCTGGAGACACTACCTTTATGGTACAAAGTGTACAATTTTTACAGATCACAAGAGCCTACAACACATATTCAACCAGAAGGAGTTGAATATGAGACAAAGACGATGGGTTGAGTTGCTGAACGATTACGACTACGAGATAAAGTATCATCCAGGGAAGGCGAATGTGGTCGCCGATGCCCTAAGTCGAAAGGAGAGGAACAAGCCCATAAGGGTTAGGGCTTTAGAAATGATTATCCAAACCGATCTTTCCTTGCGCATTCGTGCCGCGCAGAAAGAAGCTCTCAAGGAAGGAAACCTTGAAGAAGAATATCTCCGTGGGATGGAGAAGCTACTGGTACCAAACAAGGAAGGAACGTTATGTTTTGAGAAAAGGATTTGGGTTCCTCTGTTTGGTGGTTTAAGGAAGGTTGTTTTTGATGAAGCTCACAAATCGCGGTACTCTATCCATCCAGGAGCGGATAAGATGTACCAGGATCTCAAGGATTATTATTGGTGGCCTAGGATGTAAGGCGATGTTGCTGTTTATGTGAGCAAATGTTTAACATGCGTTAAGGTTAAAGCGGAATACCAGAAGCCTTTAGGACTTCTGCAACAACCTGAGATCCCCAAGTGGAAATGGGAACAAATCTCAATGGATTTTATTACAAAGTTACCAAGAACGCCAAGAGGTCATGACACTATTTGGGTAATAGTGGATCGATTAACGAAGTCAGCACACTTCTTACCTATCAGAGAGAAGGATAATACGAGCAAGTTGGCCGAAATTTACATGAGAGAGATCGTCGCACGTCATGGAGTGCCTCTCTCGATCATCTCTGATAGAGACGGAAGGTTTGTGTCAAGGATATGGCAATCCTTCCAAGAAGCTTTTGGCTCACAGCTGAATCTGAGCACTGCGTTTCATCCACAAACTGACGGTCAAAGCGAGCGAACGATACAGACTTTGGAAGACATGCTGAGAGCGTGTGTTATGGATTTGGGCGGTAGCTGGGATAAGCATTTGCCTCTGGTCGAATTTTCATACAACAACAGCCACCACACCAGTATTGGTGTCACGCCATTTGAAGCCCTTTACGGACGCAAGTGCCGATCACCCCTATGCTGGGCTGACGCAGGTGATAGGCAGCTTGCTGGTCCCGAAATCGTCCAAGAGACGACAGACAAGATTGCGTAGATTCTAAAACGCATCGAAGCTGCTCGCCACAGACAGAAGGCCTATGCGGATCCAAACCGGAAACACTTGGAATTCCAAGTGGGAGAAATGGTTTTATTGAAGGTTTCACCCTGGAAGGGTGTGGCACGCTTCGGAAAGCGTGGGAAGTTAAATCCGCGCTACATTGGTCCTTTCAGAATTTTGGAAAGAATAGGACTGGTAGCATACAAGCTGGACTTACCTACTGAACTCCACTCAGTTCACGATACATTTCATGTATCCAACCTGAAGAAAAGTCCAACTCAAGATACCATTGCCATTCCCATCGACGAGATTCATGTTGACGACATGCTCCATTTCGTTGAAGAACCGGTTGAGGTTACGGATTGGAAAGTAAACAAGACTCGCCGGAGCAGTGTCAAGCTCGTCAAAGTTCGTTGGAATGCCAGACATGGTACTGAATACACCTGGGAGCGTGAGGACCAGATGAAAGAGAAATACCCCCACTTATTTCCTAAGAACCCTGCATCTACAAGCAGAACTTAAAATTTCGGGACGAAATTTTTCTAACGGGGGGAGAATGTGACAACCCTCACTAAACCAGGTATCCATACGACTTAATTAATAATTAATTACTGCTTAATTACTGTGCTCGTTTGAAATTACTGATGAACCGCTACTTGATTTCTGATACATGCATATACCTGCATCATACTTTACTTGCTGTCACTACATTATTTACATGCTGAACCTTAGTGACAAACATGATGCACAAAAAGCACAGTAGCACTATAAACGGACAACCTATTGAACATGCTGATAAAGCCAGCATCAGGCAGACACTGCCTCTAAGGCCTGTATGAGCCAGAAATATTTTGCTACACTAGTGGTGAGTGTAGGGATACAAGGGTTGTAGAACTGCGTCACTAGGTGATAATTATAGTGACCGGATGTGCCTAAAACGTACCATGAGTACAAAAATTTAGCACTTTAATATAAAAATTCAGCATTTACCTAAACTAGTAAAGTGCAAAAAGTTGGAAAAATATTACTAGACACTTTCCAAAATGTCGGGAATAAATGGTGTCACTAAAGATAAAATTTACGACACTTTAAATAATTATTTAGCGCTTTAACGGAGTAATATCCAACCGTACAACCGGACTTAACCCGGGGCATAAAAATATTGTCAATGACACTATTTTCTTTTTTCTGAGCTAGTTAGGGTCCCCGAATACCCTAACACCCGCTATAATTATTACACACATAATACCCTACTTTAATTACCTAATAAACTAAATACTAGCACTAACTTTTCTAGTTAGAAATGAACCAATTATCCCCCCATAACCGATTGTCCCATTTGGGGGGCACCACCCTTACAATTTATAATTATTTAATTCGTTTTGTCTAGTATTCACTAAACATTTTACACCATGGACAATTATATAATATGGTCTATAAGAATGGTTGGTGAATTATACTTTCACTTGCAACCTTAACACAAAAAAAAAAGTGAACTCTCTCTCCCCTCTCACTGATACATTCGGCCGACCACCAAGCTCCACCCAACATCACTTTCATTTTTTTTATCAAGGCATTCTACTTATATACAAGTGTGAAGGTTCTCATACGAGGAAGCCCGGTGCTTGCGGATTGCCAACGACCTCTCTACGTTGCTTTTAACCACCTGTTTTTCGACTAGTTTCTTCCCTAGCCTCGAGCTAGTAGTAAGTTGCTTAAATCACCTTCTCGAACTATTTTTAAGTGGTTAATATGATTTGTAACGGTTAAAAGTTATGAACATACAAGTTGAAGCTTAAAAGTCTACTAAAAACACTAAAAACGTTGGTTAAAAGCTCATATGTTGTGTAAATCATGTAGTAATTGATTTGTGTGATTATTTGGACCCGATCTATGTTGTGGTAGCTCGGATCATCATTTAACCCGGGTTGGTCATGACCTTGGATTATGACATAAGGTTGTTTTGGGAAGTAACAAAGGTTAAATGATGAAACTCTACCACACACGAATCATGAACTTGTGTAAAAGTGATTTTACTTGTGAAATAGTGTTTAAAACTAGTAGATCTACGGATCTACAAGCGGTATTTTCAAAGGACCGAGCGTCAAAGAAATCATGTTTTCTAAAAGACGGATCTTACACTAACAAGAAGGATTTTTAGAACACACAAGTGTGTAGACACTTGTGTAACACAAAGTTTCGACAAAAAAAAAATAACTATTTTTGTAAAAGATGACGAGAAGTTGTAAAAACGGAACTTCCCTAAAAACGAGGTTTTTACGAAACCGGATTGGTTTATACAAAGATCCACTAAAAGAAATGAGATTTACTACATATCTTTGGAAAAACTACAAATTCATGTAATTTATGCGATATACATATTTATTTACTAGTTTGTTGTTTTGGACATGGTTTTGATTAAATAAGGAAATTGTTGATTTGGTTTATAAAAGAAAATGATACGCTTGAAAGCGTGGCCACCTCCAGTTACAGAGGAAACTCTGGCGAAATTTTTCCAAAAACCTAACACTTAGAAATATTTTCACTATAAGTGTTAGAAATACGTTTTAACTGTTTTCAAATTATAGATTTCGCCACGACTTATTTACAAAATACCGGAGGTGGGATTTCACAAAATAAAACGTGATACATATATATATATATATATATATATATATATATATATATATATTAGTATATATTTTTCACAACATCACTTGTATAAGTGTTTATGATTATTTTGTGAACTACGTAAATATTATTTTTAGGGTAAAAATAATATTACTAAGTATTATTTTGGGAAAATCACATGTATTAAAGTATAATATTTTTGGGAAGAATATTTATATTTTGAAGTTGGAAATAAAATATATTTTAAGTGAGACTTAATAATATATTTCGAAATTATACGAACACACATGTATTAATTCCCCCATCCTTGGGAAGGAAAAATGACTACCAAGTATATACAGAATGTAAACACGAAATAGTTGCCTAACTATTTCCCAAAAACTTAAACCATAAAGCTAAGGCACGTCCGTCCGTCTAATAGAGTTAGTACGTGTAGGTCGTCATACAGCTGATTGATTTGGAGGCATACTTGGTAGAGACGCACCACTGTGAGTTCATGTCCCCCCTTTTCTCTTAACTGTTTTCAGTTTTATAACTTCGGGGGTGAAATACATGTTACTATGATTACGAATGTTTCTTACATGGTATGGTCAGCTAAGGAAGGAACTGTTAGGTTATGTGATTGGGTAGGTGAAACCTTAAGAACATTAGTCCTCGTAGTACGATCGAGGGATACAAGTGATACGCCTATTTGAGCATAACAAACCCCACCCATGCGCCCTAAGGTTGGACCATGTGGTGACCTTGTCTTAACACCACCCATGCGCCCGCAGGTTGGACCATGTGGTGATCTTGTCGTAACACCACCCATGCGCCCGCAGGTTGGACCATGTGGTGACCTTGTCCTATCCCCTCCCATGCGCCCGCAGGTTGGACCATGTGGTTACACATTAACTGATATGTTTCCTTATTTGCTTTCATACCAGAGTTTACAAAACATTCATACTTACAATGATTATAAAGGTTTATTCGCGCGCACATACTAAACACATGAACTCGCTCAACATTATTGTTGATTTTTCAACTTACATGTATTTCAGGGAATTAAAGGATCTGGCGCGGTATGACACGTTTTCCCGCTGCACTAGTTACGAGGTCATCCGGGTTTGGGGAATGTGACTCTTTCCTGGACAAGTCACAGTCCTTAAACTGTGTTTATGTCATGTTGATGTTTGTGATTGTTAAGACAATGTTGTTGTATTTGGTTTTTAAAACTTAATTAAATGGATGATCTTGCATGGTTTTATTTCATATAGCTTTGTTATGGTTAAGCTATGGTATTAAGAAGTCACACCAAATTAACCACGCTTCCGCAAAGCCAGGGTGTGACAAATCATGGGACCAGATGAAGTAATAGTCTGCATCGGAATGAAGTCTCCCACATGATTCTCAGAACTTCTAGGTTGTTAACTCCCTAAGGATCCTTGATCCTGTAAGATATTGGATCAAGGATACATTGGAGTTGAAGGTCTTGGAAGATATTCTATGGATCCTTGGACTTGCGATGAGGATTCTTGATGCTAAGGGTAGGATCCTTGACTGACAGCGTCCCCATGTATCCTCTCGAACTGGAGAAGGATCCTTGATGCTGGAAGGAGGATCCTTGAGGCTGAAGGGAGGATCCTAAAGGCTGGAAGTAGGATCCTTGAGCCTGTAAGAACAATGATTTGTGAGGTTGGATGCTTGGTTAAATGAGCAAATATAAGAACAATGATTGCATAAAAATAGCAATGAACATAAGGATTTTTACGAGGAAAAAGGCCTTGATCAATGAATGATCTCCGGCATAAAAAAAACCCTCGGATAGTGAAAACTATCACTATCAACTATATTAAACAATAAAGGTTACAACTTTGGATGATAACAAGGTCAATACAACAATTTCTAGTGTGTTTGTGTGTGTATTCGCCAACAGGTTTCAGAGAGTTTGAATAGTGCAATTGTGTTTCTAAAATTAGCTTGTTATCCCCTTACAAAATAGAAAATATCCTGATAACTAACTATCCCAAATTATGCAAGCCATCCACGATCACCATAACGGTCATCAGTCTCATGCACGTGCATCATTAGAAGCATATTCCTTAGAGATTCCCTCCATGACTCAGTCCAGAAGTCCTTGCAATCGTAAACTGAAAACACAAGAGACAATTGTTAAAAACATAAATAAGTGTAAGGATCCGTGATCCAGGTCAAGTCTCAGGATAGATGATCCTTAATGTAAAATTCATGCCCTAACAGATACCACTTCCAAACCAATCGAGAGGTAACATTTTTAATGCACCCTATGGTACTAATCATTGTCTTATGCAGGAACCAGGAATCAATCAAGCTTTGGCTAAGGAGTTACAAAAGCTCAAGGATATGATATCCAGTGTCTCGGGAGTGGTTAAACCCATTCCTGAGATCCCGGATGGAAGTCATAGGGTGTCTCGCTTTGCACCACCCATATGTAATGCTGAAATACCAAAATAGTTCTAAACACCTAATTTGAAAGTGTATGATGGTACCTCCAATATGGAAGAACATGGGGCACAATACAGGGAGAGAATGGAGATCAACCCTATTCCAGAAAGGTTAAAGGAAGCTTGTCTAAGCAAGGGCTTCAGATCTACACTAACTGGATCAGCTTTGAAATGGCTGCTAAGTCTTCCTCCTTACTCAATTACTTCATTTTCTCATTTAGTTAACTTGTTTAATAATCAATTCTCATGTAGTAGAACATTTGAAAGGTTGACTAGTGACTTATATAGGATCACCCAAGGTCATAATGAATCATGAAGCGATTATATAACCAAATTTAGAAGAGAATCCTTAGAAATTCCTAATTTAGAAATTTCTACTGCTGTTGAAGCTTTTAAAATGGGTTTACTAAAAGATTCTCAATTCTATGATGATCTTGTTATGACACCTTGCAGGAACCTAGATGAGGTAAGAAACAGGGCCCTAAGGTTCATCCGTTTAGAGAATGACAAAAGGATCCAGGAAAGGTTGTCAGGATCCTCAAAACAAGACAAGCAAGGATCCTATTTCAAGAATAACCGATCCAAACTATACACCAAGCATGATAACCAGAATGTGCATGATGTGGAACAAGAGGAAGATGATGAGGACTATCCTCTTATCTCTGAATATTCTTTTTCTGCTGACAGTAGTAAACTAATCCTTGCTATACAGAATTTAGGTAATAAGGCTAGATGGCCAAGGAAGAGTGACAAACCGGCAGCTACCAAAGATAAATCAAAATGATGGGCTTATCATGAGGATTTTGGTCATCTCACGGATGAGTGCATAACATTAAGGAAGGAGATAGGTTATCTGTTGAGCAAAGGATACTTGAAGGAGTTGTTGCTTGGAAAGAAAAAGTCAAGGATCTAGGATTCTGAGAAAGTTCCTGAAAAAGCTCCTCCTCCACCAGCTGATGCTCAAATCATCCACTTCATCTCCGGAGGTTCTGATATCTGTGGGACTTCATTCTCAGCAACTAAGAGACATGCAAAGGAAACAAAGATAGAGAATGGGGATAGACCTGTTCGAACTTCGATTCTTACCTAGTAGAAAGTGATATCCTTTGATGAGGATGACTGCGTAGACATACAGGATCCTCATCACGACTGTTTAGTCATTACATTATTTATCTCTAACCATTTTGTGCTCAGGATTCTCATTGACGGGGGAAGCTGGTGAACATAATCCAGATGGATGTCCCCAAAATAATAAATACACTGAATCCGAGATTGTTCCAAGATCATCTGTCCTTGTGGGATTCAGGGGAGAAACAAAAAAATACATTGGGGGACATCAAACTTCCCATCTATATAGAGGGAGAGAATTCTGTCCAAAAATTCTTTGTTGTTGATTGCTTATCTTGCTATAATGTTATCCTTGGCAGGCCATGGATACAAGTGAGTTTGGAATTTAAAATTCTAACTCAGGAAGGTATGAACCCAACCTTATTTAAATTTGTTTAATTTATTTAGTTTATTATTTTTTTTGGAAGCCTTGTACTAACTTAAGCATCGGAGGGGTGTTAGCCAAGCTAACACCCACCCTCACCTTAGTTTGAAGATGTTTTGTAGGGATACATTTCAGGATGATACTCAAGGATATTTACTCAAGATAAATCAAAAGACTAGAGGATTGGCCTCCTCACTCATGTTTAAGGGTATTACATCCCTCTAAGGTTTAAAGGTATTCACGTTTCTCCCGAATTGAGTTTAAACACTCCACCTGGAGCTTATGTTATCCGGGTATAGTTGAAGATGGCGGGACCAGTTCATGTAATAGTGGCTGACAATTTCGTTATTATTGGCTATATCCCGGATCCTTATGCTATATGTGGACTGATCACCCTCTCTCACGTTAAGAGTATTTTCATACTCTTTAAGGTTTAAAGGTTTTCACCTTTCTAAGTCTTGGAGTTTATACACTCCCACCTGTAGCGCACGAAACATGGGTTTATCCCCAGTAAAACACAGGACTTTGGATGATCCCAAGAATATGTTGAAGCACAATTGTGTTCATACGCATTCCTCTATTGATCGAAGTAAGATTACAAAGCTTAATTACTAAGTGAAGGAATATATATAAGCAGGCTATATGCTAATGCAACATGTTGATCCTGCACAGATAGGGGACATCTATGCCAGGGTTGGATGCAACGAATGATTGAGAACATTTCATGCTGGGGACACTACAAATGGACCTAAGGTTAATTACGAAGTTGCTACCTAAATGTTTCTGGTATAGATTCCTATTTTTCCTAAGTTGGAAGGCCTCATCGAAATAGATGGGATTTTATTTTTTAATTATGTAAAGTTATATTTTACTGATTTTTTTATAAAACACTTTGAATAAGAATGGAAAGTAACAAAAATTACACTAATATCCTAATCAGGATACTTAGACTAAAATTTTCAAACCAACATGCAACACAAGTATAAGATCAAAAGATTAGCGTAATATTAACGGTTCAAAATATTACATCCTTGGCTTCATATCAAACGGAGACCCATTGATGTGTGCAAAATTCAACATATAAATTACATCAAATGAGGCATAAAACTAACCCTTTTTTAGTACTAATGTTTGGAAAAGCACGTTTCTTTCTTCCTTTTGAATTTACAGGACCAAACGAGCTTAAAAGAACAACAGGAGCAAATAATTAGCCAAAACCTATATAACTACAAAAAAGAAGGAATAAACGTGACATGCCCGACCCCTCGGCAGCATCCCCAAAGATAAAACAAGGAAACAGACCCTGACCACAGGGCCGTGCCCAGCTCTACACGGGCGTGGTCAGGAGCCTGCACAACAAGACAAACCTACAGAAGCTTCTGCACCCACCACGAGGCCGTGCCCAGCTCTACACTGGGCGTGGTCAACTTTAAGATACCCAAAATCTTGATAGTACAACAAAGAGTTGACCACGGGGCCGTGCCCAGGAGACACGGGGTTGTGTGGGGCCCTCTGCTGACAATTGCAATTAATGAAGGAAAATAAGATGATGGTTGTTTTGGTCAAAAATTACCGAAGCAATTTAGTGATCAAATTAGTTTGTGAGGTAATGTGCTTGTAACGCTTGTGAAAAATATGTTGGTTTGTTTGTTTATAGAAACAGTTTCAGGATATCGCCTCAGGATATGAAACTATATTAATAATCAAACAATGAGCTGAAAAAGTAAAAGTGGACACTGGAATACGAGTAAAGCCCTTGATCAATCTAGATCTCCGGCATAAAACCTCGGGAGCTGACAATCGTCGGCTGCCTTGTTCTTCTTATTACTTGAATATTCATGGTACAATGCTGGATAATGCTCGGATCGCTACTAAGTGGTACAATGGTTGTAAGTGATGAGTGTTACTGCGTGATTGCTAGAGAAATGTATGAGAGTTCGAGAGCAGAGAGTGAAGTGAAGTGACCTAAGATCTGGCTATCCATTTATATAGTTACAATAACAAACAAATTCTCCTACAAACTAAGGATACTTCGGAAACTTTGAACATTGGAGACCTATTCCTCATGCTTCAACGTCTGTTTCCCAACTAAATTGAGCAAGTCTCTAGGAGAATGAGTCCATGTGAACGTTATTATCCTGCAACCACAACCTGCAAGTAAATAATTAGTAACTGCCAGGATACTGCATCAGGATGTTACCAATATCCTGACCCGGTATCCTGATCGTAGTTTGATGTCAAAAAAACAAGATATAATTTCAGGATATGGGCTCAGAAAACCACCCATAACAATTGTCCGAAAAAATATAATGGTTAGAATCCCCAAAAATTCAAACGGTTATATTATTTCTACGTGTCAATCGACGCAATTAAAGGGATGCGACCATTGATTTGACAGGTTGCAACTTCCCACGCGAATTTCACTCCATGCCTATCTATCTTGCCCCTATATTTTCTCATATCTTATTTGATAATCAGCCATCCTTCTCAGATTTTCCAGGTACAACTTCTTTCTCTCTCTCTCGAAATTCTATCTGTTTGTTTCCTTCCATGGCTGCAAGAACACGTTCTCACTCCGGTGAATCAGCCTCCTCCTTCATAGTCCAAAACCTATTCAAGAACCCGGAGAAGGAGATATGCTCCGCCACATTGCCGCCCTTACGGCCTCTGGTGCC
Organism: Helianthus tuberosus; assembly: GCA_030545235.1. Taxonomy (NCBI): domain Eukaryota; kingdom Viridiplantae; phylum Streptophyta; class Magnoliopsida; order Asterales; family Asteraceae; genus Helianthus; species Helianthus tuberosus. The sequence goes on from JARYGA010004015.1 coordinate 24,444, forward strand.
TTCCGCGATGGAGCGGTAATCCGTTCGTTTGACCGAACTCTCCTGTCAAATGGGGCATTTAAAGAGTGGATCTGTTTTTCGGCGTACCCTTTCTGTTTTGGACAAAAATTACTGAAGCAATTAAGTGATCAAATTAGTTTTGTGAGGTAGTGTGCTAGCAGTGTTTGAAGAAAATATGCTGATTTAGTTGTTTGTAAAAACAATTTTCAGGATATAGCTCAGGATATCAAGCTATATCAACAATCAAACAATGAGAAAAAAATGTAAATGTTGACACAAGATGTACGAGGAAAGCCCTTGATCAATCTAGATCTCCGGCATAAAACCTCAAGAGCTGACAATCGTCGCTGCCTTGTTCATCTTTTTTACTTCAATATTAAAGATACAGTGCAGGATATTGTATGGATCAGCTAAGTGTTACAATGAATTTCGAGTGTAAGTGTTTGGTGAATGTGACTGCGAGTGATTGTAGCTGTCAAGAGAGTAAGAAAGTGAGTGAAATTGTATGTGTTTCTATCGATCCGTACACTCCCATTTATAATAAACAAAAATAACTAACTATCCTATAAACTAGGGATACTTCGAATATTCCCTTTTGAACGTTGGAGACCCATTCTTCCGGCTTCAACGTTCTTCCTTCAACTGAATAGAGTGAGTCTTCAGGAGAACAAGTCCATATGCACGTTATAAGCTTGCAACCATAACCTGCACGTGATTAGTTAGTAACTATCAGGATACTGCATCGGGATATTACCGATATCCTGATCCGGTATCCTGATCATAATAAAAAACAACAAAGTCAGGATATAATTCAAGATATGGGTTCAGAAAACCACCCATAACAATTGTCCTCAAAATATATCTGTTAGAATTCATAAATTCAAACGGATATATTTTAAACTCTTCACGTCGACCAAGGTAATTAAGACGAAGAGACGGTTGATGTGACAATGTGCAACTCCCCAAGCGATTTTTACTCATTGCCTATTTATCTCGCCCCTATATCTTCTAATTGTCTTGTTGAAAACCAACCACCTTCCTCAGAATTCTCAGGTACTATCTCTTCTCCCTTCTCTCGAGACTTTTTCTGTTTAACTTTCTTGATGGCTACAAGAACTCGATCTCACTCCGGCGAATCGAACTCGCCGTTTGCCAACCAAAACCTAAACATCCCGAGAAGGAGGTGTGTTCTTTTGATAACGCCGACATCGCCGCACTGAGAGCTTCCGGTGCTTTTTCCGACAGGGCGGTGATTTGTCCGTTTGACCGGAGCCTTCGGTCAGACGTGTCGTCCAAAGAGTGGATCTGCTTTTCGGCTTACCCTTTTTATCTTGGTCTCCAATATCCTTTTCCCGAGTTCATCATGCAATTCTTCTGTACCAGTTGCCTTAGTTTCACCTAAAAAATGCCCATGGTCTAGAGAGTGCTAATCATGCTTAACCAGATCAAAACCCTTCATGTCCTAACCTCTGCATCGAGGATATCCCCATTGCCTACTGCCTCCGTTCACACGGCTACAGCCGTTTCTTACTTTTTTCAACTCCCAGCAATCCCCTCATCCTCAAAGTAACAAGTAACGAGGACGGATGGCAACGTAAATTTTTCTTTGTTAGACGAGACTCCATTGCCGAAGGCGATAGCCTTCCGGTGAAATGGTTGACTTCCGATAAGGTTTAGGGTTTTGGATAATCCCCAAATATATCTTAATGTTGTATCCTGCACTGATATCCTTACATTTTTCTTGCAGCGAATTTCCAAGAATTAGCTCCTCCGACTGAAGAGTCCGAAGAAAGAATCAAAGCAGTCTACCGATTGTCAGAAAGTAACAAAAGTTTTTCATTACACCTTCCAAGCTCAAGTCAATATTCCTCATCTGATATGTCTGGTAAGGATTATACAATTTTTCATGTACCTAATTAGTTAAAAATAAAATAAGAGTAAAAATTTAGATTCTCTCCCTGTTATGCAGCACCAGCCAAGATTCCAGAAGCCTTCGACCTTGAAGAGTTGGACAGTTACTCTGGCCCTGTCCAAGTGAAGAAGGAACCCAACAAGCCATCCACTGCTTCCAAACCGACAACCAACTCCAAGGAAACAGCCGTGCCCAAGCCCTCTCTTGTCACGAAGCCACGTGCCTCAAGCTCCCTTAAGAGAAGGGAAACAGACTCTCCTGCTTCTTCTGAAACCTTCCCCTATGAGAACCTTGGGTTCCTCGAATCTAGTGGGTTTATGACCAACTTTCTTAATTAGGTACATATCCTTATCCTGTATCGTGCACATATATGCTGATTATATATGTTAACCAGTTAGCATATGCTGATACCTGTATTTTTGGATTATAGGGTCTTGAACACCTAACAAGCCTTTATGAAGAAAGCTGTGGGTTGAATAAGATGCTAGAGGCAAAGCTGAAGAAGGCAGAGACCACCATCGCTGACCAAGGAGTAGTAGCAGTTTCCAAGTTAAAACATTAGGAAGAAAAGTTTAAAGTCGTGACTCAAGAAGCCCAGATCGCCATCAATAAGGCCAACCAGGATGCTCAGGCCAAGCAGGATGCCACCTAACTTCAACACGAGTAGGATATGAACTCCTACCGGGATGGTCTCAAAGGATCCTTCGTAACCTCCCTTTTCCAAGCCAGGCTAAAAATGGCTTATGAAGCCAGAGCCCTTGGCTTTGAATACCCTTCTTGGAACGTTAATGCTTGGGAAGAGAAGTTAAAGGTTCTCGGTGGAAATCCTGTGGAACATCCTGCTAAACCTATGGTTGAAGAGTCTTCCAAGGCAGCTGAAATGGTGGTGCATGCTGGTGGTGATGCTAAGAAGGATGCTGGGGCTGATCCTGGAGCAGGTGCTGGCGATGAAGCGATGGTTGAAGAGGGTGCTGCCCCTTGAACGCAGCGAAGTGGGCGATGATGGATGTTGATTCCTAGGCCGGAGCCCAATTTTAAATTTTGATGGTTTGTGGTTGTTTGAACATTATACTTTTCTGCCTCGTGAACAATTTTAATTTCCTTCATTTAGACAATATGAGGGACAAAGGTGGAGGGATCCTGAGATTCAGGACGAAGCCCTTGGTCATCAATCTTTAGTATGCTTTTTTGAACAACTAACAGTTGAAGGTGGAGGGATCCTGGGTTTCAGGATGAAGCCTTCAACTGTTTTAGGTAAATATGTTAAGAACTAATTGTACTGTTGGTGGATGGATCTCAGTTTGAGATGAAGCCAATAGTACTGTTTTGGTCAAAAATTACCGAAGCAATTAAGTGATCAAATTAGTTAAGTGAGGTAGTGTGCTAAGAAAATGTGTGAAAAATATACTAATTAAGTTGTTTGC
>JARYGA010004016.1:0-21170 GCA_030545235.1 Helianthus tuberosus
AGCAGCAGTTTTGGACAAAGATGGAGGAATAAAAAAGTTTTGGACAAATTTATAATAAAAATTCATGTTTTGCTTACAAGCAAGGGCGAAGCATTGAAGGGGGGGGGGGGGGTGACTTCCGACCCCCCGGTGGAAATTTTCAAGCTTCGCCACTGCTTACAAGTGATGGAAAGTATATAAAAACGAAAAGAAAAGAAAAAAAAAAAGCACTTGTCAAGAATGAACAATTTTGGACAAAGATGGAGGAATAAAGAAGTTGTATACGTGGTCTGTTGTGTCTAATTATGTTGTTGTCCTAATAGGTGATAACGAAATTCTGCTCAGAACGTATCGCGAAGTATGCTTTTGAGTATGCTCACCTGAACAACAGAAAAACGGTGACGGCTGTTCATAAAGCAAACATTATGAAGCTTGCAGATGGTCTTTTCTTGGAATCTTGTAGGGAGATTGCCAAAAGCTATCCTGAGATCAAGTACAATGAGATTATAGTGGACAACTGCTGCATGCAACTTGTTTCAAAACCTGAGCAATTTGATGTCATGGTATGCCATTGTTATTGTTACTTTTCTAATTTATCATGTGTAGATACTATTTTTTTTTCTTCCATAATACATATCAATGTTCAGATTCGGTTCTTGACTGCACCAATGTCTGCTTAATTTGTCTATAGAATATTTTTTGTTGGTCCTGTTTTAGTGTGTGAAAAGCAAAGCCTGAGAACAAATAAAGATGTGATTGTGGTTCATGTTATGTAAGGCGGAATCCGTAAAGTGATTGAACAGACGTTTATGGAGTATAGAATAAGGAAATCATACACTATTTTATTGTTTATTCTCTTATTTCTTAGTAATTCATGTTGGTATTGATTATGCTTGCAGCATCTCACTTTTGTACATTTGCAGTTTTATATATAATTTAGTCACTGATGCATTTGTTTGTACCAAATGGGCCACACCAGTCTGTGATATATGAGAGGATGTTTATTTATTTTTTTCCTGTTTTCCAACCACTACAGTTAGTATTGGCTATATGGCTAAAAAAAATTAACAGGAATTTGCATCTTATCTGTGACCTCTGATTAATGAATTATCATATTTTTTTTTTCAGGGGCAAACTAGATTTTCATAAGTTTTTCTAGTTGTACTGGACTTCTAAGTTTAGAAACCTTACGGGTCACGGGATATACAATAATTCTTTCACTATTTGGGGGACCTTAATTTGTGAAATCTTGCAGGTGACACCTAACCTTTATGGAAACCTAGTTGCAAACACGGCTGCTGGTATCGCTGGCGGCACAGGCGTCATGCCAGGAGGTACATAGTTGATAGTTATAAACCATATTTCTACATTGCTTCGCGATTATCATTTTAATCACATTTGACACATTAGTTAGTTGTAAAACATATGTTAGTCGTAAAACTAATTTCGACCCTTTGCCTGCCACACCCATACTAAATTAATATTTATGACTTTCACAGGAAATGTTGGGGTTGAATACGCGATCTTTGAACAAGGTGCATCAGCCGGGAATGTTGGGAAACCAAAAATGGTGGAGAAGAAAAAAGCAAACCCGGTGGCTCTACTCCTTTCATCAGCCATGATGCTTAGACACCTCGAGCTTCCTGAATATGCAGATCGTTTAGAAAGTGCAGTGAAACGCGTTATCAAAGAGGGTAAATACCGCACAAAAGACCTTGGTGGAAGTAGCACAACACAAGAGGTTACTGATGCAGTCATATCTGCACTTAAATGACTTGAATCATAAACATAAACTACACCTTTTTGCCAGCCTGATTATCATGTTATCATTCTTTGTTTGCATTTAGAGTTGATTTCGTTCAAATAAGTTGATCTTCTAACTTTTAAAAGAAAAGTGATCGGTTTTTATCTCTGGTATTGATGGTTATACAAATCAACGGCTTCAAGTCGTTGAATTAGTCTGCAACATATCTTGTTATGTCCTAAAAGTCTCTGCTTTGCTTGGTGGCCGGTTACTAGAGGTATAAACAAGCCAAGTCGGTCATGTCGTACTAGAGATTGGGTCGCTAAAAGCTTGAATCGAGTCGAACTTAAACAAGTCCAAGCTCAAGCCTTAAATAAGCCCGTTTAAAAAACGAGCTGGAGCCCCAAGCTTCACTTATCGCGCTCAAATAGACTCGCCAGCTTAAAAGGGTCTGTTATTCATATATTTTTTATTTAATATATTTACCTCATTGTAATTATACATAAAAAGTATTAAAAATTAACTAAATAATATAAGTTTTGTTATATATAAAAATTAGATTTGCAATTATAAAACATATAAACGTATATAAATCAAGTAATACATAGATGATCCGAGTATGGTTTGAACTCGAGCTTTAAAAACTACTCATGAGATGAGCTCGAGCTCGCGTATGTTAAACGACCTTGCTGGTTACATGACAAGTTTTAAATACCACTTATGGCCAAAACTGAATATTTTGGTTATTGATTTTCACAAATGACACTAGTCACTTGAGGGTATTTATATGGGTTATTATCTAATCTTAAATACCATTATCCACTGTGGGACTCCAGGATGTGTCCCTACCACCTACCACTAGGCCAAAGGCCCATTGGTGGTTAAAAACTTAAATCAGTTAAACACAGAAATTTTGAGCCTGTTATATCAGGCTAACAATCACTGGGCTTGTTCTTTGTATATTCAGCCCAACAAAAGTATCATACTAAGTGTTTTGGTCCAACAGTCTATTAAGGTCAACAACAGGGATTCAGGGAACAACCAACATTTTCTAATGAGTGTATCATTTTTGTACAAGCCCAAAGCCATGAGATAATAATTGGTTGAACTTCGAAGGATAATTATAACTCTATTAATAATATGTGTAACAATTATAATTTGTAAATGCTGTGTAGACATGATAATGTTTCATTTTCTTAATTGTTAGAAGTTTTACTGATTTGAAAATGTTAATGTGACATTTCAAACTTGATTTTAAAATAACCAAAAAAAAAAAAAAAAAATTACCACAGCATTCTCAACCTACAAAAAGGTCAAAGAATTGATAAAAATACATCATCACATGTTTTCTTAATAACATTGTTTTTCTGAATATCACCTAATTAACTTGCACATGCAAGGAGTTACCGACATCACATGTGTTGGGTGTGACAGTCACTAATGCTAGTATGCCATGGGCCACTATCACATGTTAACTCCATTTTGACCGACTTGTGACATAAATTAATAACCTGAGTGATATAAGTTAATAAACTCCAAATATATCTCAAACAACATGAAATGATACCTAGGCTTGTGACAGCCAAATTCATACTTCACCTTCCATACTGCATTATAAATTCAACATTACATCCAATGTCAAAATCAGCTAACATAACAATACAAGAAAGATAGAGCGGAAGCGAAAACTGACCATGTTGTCGAAGAGGTTGCAGTTGCAGGATATCGGGTTACGGTTAAGGTTTGGTGCATAATGAATGACTTCATCAAATTCCCAATCTTTGTCCCTTTTGTAAAACATTTCAATTCAGGGTCATACTATCTCAAGATCGGTTTGCCATCCAAATCCACAACAACTGCCCCTACATTTGATAAGAATCAAAATGAAGAAGATGATATAGAGAGGAATTTTCCAACAATCGACCAACTTCTCATTAGCTAACAGTCTTTATACAATTGATTAACTAACTCTAACTACCTAACGACTTCCTTATAACAACCACCCTGCACTATAGCTAGATGGCACATAAGCCCCTGGACTCTACACTATCGCACACTTACACATTTAGTCCTTTTACACTTTACAACATATCAATACTTCCCCCTATAACATTTTTTTACCTCAAAAATGAAATCTGGAAACCGAATCTGCAAGTCTTCTAATTTTCCCATGTTACTTCAGTAATAGGAAGACTATCCCACTGAACCAGACCCGAAGCTCTACTACCCCGTTTCACCGTCTTCCTATCCAGCACTTGTAAAGGTTTAAACATAAACCTTGGATTATGAGGCAAGGGCGTAGATTGGCCAATGTTTCCTCTGGCTAGCTTTAATAGAGAGACATGGAATACTGGACGTACTTGGGCCTCATCCGAAAAATCCAGCTTATACGCAACTGCTCCAACCCGTTCTATTATCATAAAAGGTCCAAAGTATTTAGGTCCCAACTTGTTGAAATGAGAAGACCTTAGTGTAGTTTGACCATAAGGATGCAGTTTAACATAGACATGATCTTCAACTTAAATTCCCTTTCACTTCTGTGACTGTCAGCCACTTGTTTCATCTTGTTATACGCTCTTAACAAAGCAAATTTCAACAACTTAATAGTTTCCTCCATGCCCATCAAAACTTCATCAACAGCTTCCACTCTTATATCTTTTGGAACATATGGAACAAATAAAGGAGGAGGATATCCATACAAAGCCTGGAAAGGAGTCATTCCCATTGCAGTTGGAAGTTAGTGTTATACCAAAATTCTGCCAAAGATAGTTATTTCACCCATACCGAAGGCTTGTCCATAACCATGCACCTAAGGTAAGATTCCAAACACCTATTCAGTCTGCCCGTCTGTTTGTGGATGATATACAGTTGATAAGTTCAACTGAATACCTTGTAGTGTTGTGAACTCTCTCCAAAATTGGCTGATAAAGATAGGATCTCTATCTGAGACTATAGAACCCGGCCAACCATGTCATTTGAATACTTAATCAAGGAAAACTTGAGCCACTTGAGCTGCAGAATACGGATGTGTTAAGGCCATAAAATGACTATACTTTGTAAATCTGTCCACCACCACTAGTATTGAATCCTTTCCTTGAGATTTTGGCAACTGACAATGTTAGGATTGAACCCTATCAGAGGAACAGATAATTAAAGCCAAAACTGGATCAGAACAGTGGATTCACAAGAAGCAGACGTTTACTATAAGCTCTCCCCTTGACAGTGGTTACCTATCTGCTGATACACTCTAAGTACTGCTCAGAAGAACAACTGATGAACCAAACACTGATGAAACAACTAAAGACTGCTAAAAGGCAAACACTGAGCTCTATCTACTGCTGTCTTCTAAGTACTGCTGAAGACCCTAGCACTGCTTATTCAAAGACTGATCACCTTTTGAAGAAAGCACTGAGGTTCAAACAGTGCTTAGGCTACAACAGTGGAACGTGAACAGTGTTAGACTTGTTTTATATTTTATTATCAATCAGTTGTTAGACATCAGTAGTTTTGTATAGACCAGTGTTTATAGGTTGTTAGGCTGTTAGATGTCACTATCATGGTGACGTCAGCTGAGGTACATCAGTGGTTTGGTTTGCCTATAAATATGACAGTACTCTGTACTGTTATATTTGATCGTTTTGAGTGAGTTCTTCTCCTTGATTCAATCCTTTCATCTTGTGCAACCAACCCTGGAATATCAGGCTGAGGGGGAGTTTAGTCTGTAAGTTTGCACTGTAACCTTTTGCTTTTAATGTAATATTTCGACTTTATGAAAAAGCAATTGTCTATCAAACTATATTCTCCTTTGATTGTGTTTACAAAGTTTGTTATTCATTTCCGCTGCACTTAAAACTGCTCATATCTATTTGATTTGTTCAAATCATACAAACAAACACAATCATGAGAGCCTCCGATCCTAACAATTGGTATCAGAGCCTGGACAGTCAATTTTGATTTAACAGTCAAATTGACATAACAGTTCGGCTCAAAATTCATTGATACTAAGGTTGGTTGTATTTAGTTGAAAAACAGAGTATCGAGTAAATCATGTTCAAAATGTTTATTCAAAAACTCTGTAAATCAACCAAGATGTCATATGACACACAAATTTCACACATCAAGTGAATTCATGCACAAGACACTCATGGTTTCTAGATCTGAAAACAATATCTGTTAAACTATGAGATTATTTCTTATTTTCTAAATTGATTTCAATTGTTGATGTATAATCTGTGGTGTCTTCATTAAATACTAAAGTATGAACCTCAGATTAACAAAACCTATGCTCATAAAAACATTGATGTTTTGCTAAATATAAAAAGAGGGAAATTAAAACTTTAGTCATTCAGATCTTATGTGTTGGAAACAGGTTGAGTTCCTAAAAAGGACAATATCAACTTTGTTAAAATACATTAAGAAAATCAGAAGTCAAAAATGTCCAGATCATAGGTAATGAGGAGGTTGGCATAAGCATGTGCAGAAATGACCAAATCTCTCAAAACATTACTGCAAAATGATTTTGGAACAAGTATTCCTTAAATAAATACCCCTCAGTAAGTATTTCAATACTTATGATTGGGAAGGGTAAAAAGGGAAGAAGAAAATTCACAAAAACTCAGAAGTGTGTTTATCTCAAAACTTTTCAAGTCAAAAGAAAAGAGTATAAACATAAAACACTTATGAGTCATAGCTTAGGGTAATAATGATCATTAAGCAACTGTGTGCATTCATCTGCTCAGGAAAAGGTTTTGATTCCGGTGAATGAACTCCAAAGATGACTAGACAAATGTTAAAAAAAATTCATCCATGTGTCCTCATGTTTGCAATCAACTGACAAAGAAAATGGTACCAAACAGTGGTCAAAACGTATTCAGAATGTTCTACCAACTGCTGTCAAACCACTGACCATTTTCATAAACTTGAGAATGATATGATTACGTATTTTATCGAAAATTTACCAGATCCTTTTTGATGCTTTTCTTAGAAAATTCTTTATCCATTTTTTAAAAGGATTTTCTCTAATAACCAGGATATATTATTTAATTTTTTTTTAAAGAATAATACATTTTGAACTTTTGCCTGTTTTTGTTGGCAATAGTTTGTATCTTCTGTCAGGATATAGTACCTTATTTTTGTTGGTATTATTATTCTCACAAATGGGTCAAAAAGGAAATGGTACGTTTGTCAAGATCATACTCAGGTTTGTTCTATACATAAATCAAAGGTTGATTGTTAAACTATGCTTAAACTACTGGGCCACTCATGTTTTAATTGGGATATTAAACAAAAATGAGTTGCTTTAGCAAAAAGTTCTCATCATCTGGGGTACTAATCCACTGTCAGAAAATTGAATAAGCTTCAAAATGTGAAATTGACATGTGGCAAAACCTTGAATGAAAATTCCCAAAACAGTTGCTGAAATAATTGTCCTTCAAATCTGTATCATTTACCCTAATCATTGCTTTGTTCAAACATCTGTTTCCTAATTACTATCCACTGCTGAAAATCAACCACTGATTCTTCATTTTGCTTGGCAAGCACTGATACTCAAAATCAGTGTCTTATCCACTGATATGCTATCCACTGATAGTAAAAAAATCATCCACTGTCCTCATTATTACCGTTGTAACCACTGATGCTTGATTCATCAGTGGCTTTTAAAACAACTGTTCTCCACCCTTCATCTATCTCATCAGTGTTTGACACGTGGTCAGTTTTTAGACTTCAGATCATAATAACCGCTGCCACTTCAGCGATCACTTTTTCGCTAAATAAAACCCTGATCAAAACCCCCAAACAGGGTTTTACACTGTCGAATTGAATTCCAAAGTTCTCTTCTCAAAGCAGTTTCCGACCTTTCTTCCCAAAACACTCTCTGATTCTTCTTCATCAAAATGACGAAGTCAAAATCAAAATCTAAACCAAAATCACCATCATCTTCAAAAGAGGTCGCTCAAACGACCGAAGAAACCATTGAGATCCCATACAAATCACCGCATAACTACTTGGGTCTCCTCACAAAACCGACCGATAACCACACCTTCGACTCCATCATTGATACACTATCTGCATCAAAGTACAAAACTTTGTTGACAGCAGATGCTCCCATCTACTTGCAAACCCAGAGAGAGTTCTAGAAAAAGGCGACGCTTGAAAAACAAGACGATAAAGTCATTGCCATCAACTCCTCAATACAGGGTAAAGTGATTCAAATCACTCCGCAAACAATCTCAGAAGTCTTCAAACTCGATGATCAGAATGGTAAAACTTCCTTTGACAAAAACGAGTTAAAAGCTTATTTTCTGAAAAGGGGATATGCAGAACAATCAAAGGTAGATACCTTACAAAAAGGTAATTTTCCATCTGCACCCAGATTTTTATTCCACACACTTTTAAGTTGTGTTTCAAATAAAACAACAGCGTTTAACGAAATACCATTGAAGATCCAATGCCTGGGCTATGATATTTTAAACAATAAAGATTACAACTACTCCCAGGAGATCTTCAATGACATGGTAAAGAATGTTGATAGCAAATCATTTCTTCTTTTTCCAAGATTTCTGAGCTATTACTTTAAACAAAAATTTGAAAAAGAGGATGAAAATTTGCCCAAACAAGGTGTCAATTTTCAAATAAAAGGCTTAACAAAATAAACATTTTCAAGAATGATGGCGCCAATAAAAACAAAAGCAGAGGCGTCTGAGCAGATTTCAGCAGTTACAACTGCTCCTCAGACATCTGCTGCTGAGCCCACTGCTCCAGGTGATCAAAGCAGCACTACCAGTGCTTTGAAACCCACACCTGACATTACCAAAAAGACCAAAAGAAAACCATCCAGAAAACCCACCAAACCCAAGAAAAAGGCAACTCTGGAAGATGAGATCCCAGAGCAACTGCCTGTGACAAAACAAATGTCACCACAAACCACTGCTGCTACTTCCTCACAGTAGTTGGTACAAATATCTCAACCCATAACCAAAACTCCTCCTGCTTCTTCACAAAAAGAACAGGTTGTACACATAGGGCCCCCACATCATGATGCTCTGAAACCACTTGGTTTCATCATCCACAGCTCAATGCCCAGAGCAAATCCTATTTCTACACCAAACCTCACATCCAAATTTCCATCACCAACTAAATTGCTGTTGGATGCAATTGATTTGAACCAGGCACTAAACAGTCCTTCTCAATCACCCATCAATGAGAATATAACTCAACAAATGACTGTGTCTGCTGTATCAATCTTTGCTAACCCACCAACACAACCTGAGGACGTTACACCCCTTGATTTACACGTAACTCTTGGTGGTAGTCCAAGTGAAGCAGCCACTACAACTGTTGAACCCACTGGTTTACAGTTGGACAGTGGTTACATTAATAAGACTTCCTTGGAGGCAATTCCTTACATAGCACCTCTGCCAACCACCAGTGGATTTATTTATCCTACTGGCAACATCAAAAGGTTGTCAAGTGTTGAAGGAAGAAGACCCCAGTACCAAGAAAAAGGGGCATCAGTGGTTACAGTTTGGAGTACACTCCCTACCTCAACCACTGATAAAACCACTGATAGTGGGAAATCAGATGATCCCATTAAATTGGGTGATGGTTTAAAGTACCAGAAATTGACGGATCGTATTGAAAAGCTTGATAACTCTGTTGCAGAACTCAAAGATATGCTACAACAGTTGTTACAAGTACAAAAGGTACAATCAACTGCTGTTCCATCTCAAGCACCTGCTCCACAACAGGCACCTGCTACAAATGAGCTCTGGAATTTATTTCAACCTTTTCTCCATCAACAAGCACAACTAGCAGATCAGCAACATGAAAAACATGTCCAACAGCTGAGAAATGCAATGGAATCAAGGTTCAAGTACACTCAGGCTGATCTAAAGGCTCTCCAAACTCATATCTTGCACAACACTGGCACTGCTCCTCCAACAGTTCTCTTCATTGATCAACTTCCCCCAGATAATGCCAAAAAGGGGGAGAAAATTCAGGAGTGGAAAAAGAAGGGAATAGATAATGGTCTCTACATTGAACCAGAAAATGCAAACATGACCAAACAGATTCCTCTGCCAGATGGAAGCAAGAAAATTGATGTAACCACAAATGCACTGGCAGAAGCAGTTGCAAGTGTAAAAAGGGATAGAGAGGCCAAAAAGAAAGCCAGAGTGGATTATCCGGATCAGGGTACTTCAGGGTCAAAAGATGATGAAAATCTTGTTGATGAAAAGAAGAAGCCTACAAGAAGAGTAAGGCTACCCAAATCCATTCCAACCAGACATTTAAAGTCTGTTTCAAAACCACCACCTAAAGCAGCTGTTGTAACTCCTGTTGTACCCACTACTGTTGGTACTTCAGTGGTTTCAACATCTGCTCCCACTTCAACACACACTACATTCACTGCTTTACCAACATCACCACCAACAACAACATCACCTCCTGCCAAAAAGCAGAAGACAGCAGATGTTACAACATCTGTTGTAATGACAACAGTGGTTGGAACACTAGTTGTTCCAACAGCTGTTAGTCAATCACAAACCACTGCCACTACAACCACCACTGCTTCATCCAAAACATCATCAGTCCTTCCTAAAACAAAAAGGAGAAGACTAATTCTCAAAGATGATGACACCTTACCACCACAACCATCTTCAAAATCCTTAGAACTTGTCACAATTCCAAAACCTGTTCCTCTCTCTTCAGTTCAAATGCACAAGCCCTTACCTCCTGCACGTGTTCAATTTCCTCTTGAACTAGCAGCTGTTAGAGAAGAAATAAAGTCTTTTTACTATGAGGATGAACCTGCCAAAAGGAGTTTGCCATCAATAAAAGGATATCCCTGGCCTAAAAATGTTGATGAATATTTGAAAATCAAGGCCAAGCAAGCAGAGGATATCTCAAAAAGAAACACACTAGAGAAATCTGACAAAGAAATTTCAAGAAACTATCAATATCTGCTCACACAGGTCGGATCCCTAGAACAATTTGCAACAAATGTCAGTCAACAAATTTCAGAAAGAGCAGCTGAAACTTTGAAGAAAGACTACATTGAAAGCATCATGGCTCACAAGAAGTACAAAGGAGAGAGATACGTGTACAAAGAGTGGACTGTTCCTGAGCTTGAAAATGAAGCAGCAAGAATTCAAGACATGATAAAAAGGAAGGTCACTCACACTCCTCCTGACTGGGCAAAGTTTAGAAAGAATGTACCTGACAAACAGGTAGAACTGAAAAGAATGAAAGAGGAACTGGTTGCTGCTGAATATGGAAACAAAAGACAAATTGCTAGGTGGAAAGAAGATGTGGTCAGAGCCACCTACAAAAGGTTGGAGGAACTAAGAAAGAAAGATCCAAATGTTCCTCAAAAGCCTGACTATCCTGAAGCAGAGGTTTTTAAAAGACCTTCAAAACTGCAGATCAGGAGATCCACTGCTCCAGCAGGTTCAGCCATCTTCAAAAGAAGGCCACAAAAACCACTGAGAGCTGAATCAATTCAAGAGCTAATGAAAGGAGATGAACTTGTGAAAGAGGGCCTAAAGAAAATGATTATAGAAACTCTTGAATTGAATCAACCTGCAAATACTGCTCAGGCAGTCATGAACAGGCCAGCCTCACCAAATACCTCTGCAAATAAACATCTCCCAAGAAACCCACCAGGCTCAAAAATACAAAAGTGGGAAACTGACAAACAGACCTGCGTATTGACTTTGCTCAGGTCTGGTGGAGAAGTGGAGAAAATATCAAGGGAACAAGCTCTTGGCCTGAGTCTTGAAGATTTGCAGGATCTCCTTGATCTTCCACTTAGCAGGGATGATGAAGACACAGATGCCCTAGACTTTGAACTACAATTTAAAGGTCAGATAAGGGAACTGTTGATGAGGCAATAAATGTCCACAATAATGAAGAGTTTTGGCATTATCTGTTCCAGGGGGAGATTGTTGGGATTGAACCCTATCAGAGGAACAGATAATTAAAGCCAAAACTGGATCAGAACAGTGGATTCACAAGAAGCAAACGTTTACTCTAAGCTCTCCCCTTGACAGTGGTTACCTATCTGCTGATACACTCTAAGTACTGCTCAGAAGAACAACTGATGAACCAAACACTGATGAAACAACTAAAGACTGCTAAAAGGCAAACACTGAGCTCTATCTACTGCTGTCTTCTAAGTACTGCTGAAGACCCTAGCACTGCTTATTCAAAGACTGATCACCTTTTGAAGAAAGCACTGAGGTTCAAACAGTGCTTAGGCTACAACAGTGGAACGTGAACAGTGTTAGACTTGTTTTATATTTTATTATCAATCAGTTGTTAGACATCAGTAGTTTTGTATAGACCAGTGTTTATAGGTTGTTAGGCTGTTAGATGTCACTATCATGGTGACGTCAGCTGAGGTACATCAGTGGTTTGGTTTGCCTATAAATATGACAGTACTCTGTACTGTTATATTTGATCGTTTTGAGTGAGTATTCAATCCTTTCATCTTATGCAACCAACCCTGGAATATCAGGCTGAGGGGGAGTTTAGTCTGTAAGCTTGCATTGTAACCTTTTGCTTTTAATATAATCTTTCGACTTTATGAAAAAGCAATTGTCTATCAAACTATATTCTCCTTTGATTGTGTTTACAAAGTTTGTTATTCATTTCCGCTGCACTTAAAACTGCTCATATCTATTTGATTTGTTCAAATCATACAAACAAACACAATCAAATTATTTTATTATAAATATTTAATAACACACGTTTATTCTAGAATGTTCTATTCTGCATGGATAAACCACGTAACCAAATCCCCAAACTTTTGTGAAGATCATGCAAAATCCCTAACTTATCGGAGCCCATCCTAAGTTAGGGGAAACCCTAATGGTAAACTATAAATAGAGGTAAACATCAAAGGTACGGATCATCTTGCTCTCTTTTACTCTCTCTCTCTCTCTCTCTCTACATTCATACTTTCTTTCTCCCAAACCGAGACTTATTCTCACGCCGGAGGGTGGTTACAGGAATAACCCCATTCCTGTGACGAGTCCTAACGGTGTTACGTTTTGCAGTTAGCTGTTCGGATCGCCAAAGAGTTGAAGTCCTAGCCGGAGCTTACCCCTAAGGTCAGTGTTTCTTCATTGGCGCCATCCGTGAGACCTTCTGGTAATAATAGCAAGATTAAACCCAATGGCAAGCGATCAGAACACGGCAGTAACACCAAGTCAAGCAACGATAACCAGCATCCCACTGCTGGAAACGAGTCCTGTCACCACCATGCCGGCTTCACCTGCTGTGACCAGGTCTCTCGACTTGGAATTTGAAGCAGAAGCACCACCACCAGGGTTTGCAGGCACCTCTGCTGTTTCTTCTGGGACGACAGCAGCAGACCCTTTTCCATACACTTCCTGGCAATTGCGGTCAGTGATACCAACCGCAATAGGCACTAACGTCTCCACGCCAGCATCAACCATGAGTGCACATACTATACATCATAGCACTATGCCTGTTATAACATCTCCGAGCCCAAGTATTACTACACCGCAGATGAGCATGGCTCAATACTGTCATCCCTCGGCTACATACGCCATGCCGCCTTTATACTCAGCAGCATTACCGGTGACATTATCCACGCCGCCACACCAGCCGGTCATCATGCCTCCAGGGATCATGAACGCCCCGGTCACGTCGGGGAATCAAGCTTACTTCCCAGGTTACTACTATGCACCCCCATACGGGTATTTACCCCCATATAATACTTAAACATATACTCCACAGATGGCGGCACAAAGTTATGCTCAGCAGTTTCCATACGCGGCCTATATGCCACCTTGGTGGACTTTTCCAACATCCCAACCGGCTTACAGTCAACCCCCACCTACAGCGCAACCTGTTTATGACAGGAAACGCATCTAGGCCTCGTTTTTCTCCATACGGGGGCCCCGGCTCTACACTGAACATCACCTTGGCTTAACCCTCTATTACCCAGGGAACCAGCCTGGGCGGAGCAACACCTCCAGTACAACCCATTAACGTTGAGGATGACGATCTCACCAGACCCTATAAACCTGTGGACACAACTTTCAAGTCTAAGTTCACAAGGAGAATAGCTGAAGCCCCAATCAAGGAAAAACCCAAGATGCCTCAGACGGTGGGTAAGTACGATGGTCTAGGTGACTCTGATGACCATCTTAACCTGTTCAAAAGTGCCGGGGAAGTAGCCTGCTGGCCCATGCCCCTTTGGTGCAAAATGTTCGTCCAAACGCTGGTAGGGGCAGCACGAGTATGGTGGGACAGTTTACCTATTGGAGAGATCGATAGCTTTGAAGACTTAGAGGCCAAATTCACGTTGCAATTCAGTCAACAGAGAAGGCACACAAAGGATCGAAATGAACTACTTCACATTCGTCGGCGAGACAATGAAACGATGGAAAGTTTTATAGTCATATTTAATAAGGAGAGCCTGGCGATCCCAGGTGTCACAAACGATCTGGCCTGCGGCGCTTTCCTACAAGGAGTAAACGATGATGAGCTATTAAGGACACTCTATGGAAGGGATGGCGTGCCCTCCACCATAGAAGAAATCCTGAGGATAGCCAAGGTGTATGTTACACAAGAAAAAACTGTGGCAGCCAGTCATGCGGCTAACAGGAAAAAGGAAGCCCAGAAAAATCAAGACGATAGAGAGCAGCGGAGCTCTAAGGGCAAGGGTAGAGGAGACAGGTACCAAAAAAGTGACAGATCAGACTCGCGGTATGATAGATCCCGGAGTTCACATTCAAGAAACGAATCCTCCTCTAAGCCGCAGTCCGGTTACCCTAATTTAAGTAAAACGCCAGCAAAAATCCTGGCCTCTGAAAACCTCAAATTCAATCCTCCCAAGCCGTTGAAGGACGCTCCCAACAAAGAAACCAGTAAATACTGTGAATATCACAAGGGGAGCGGCCATGATACCAACGATTGTTATTAGTTGAAGAAACAAATTGAGTACTTTGTGAAGGCAGGTAAGTTGGCTCACCTGGTTAGAGATATAAAGCAAGGCCCGCCACCCAACAAAGAAGAGGCTGACAAAAGGGCGGGTAAAAGACAGCGGGAGTTGAATATGGTATACGCCGACAAGGGAAAGGGAGCAAAACGGAGTTTCTCCACACTCGAACCCTATATGCTGGCAACCATGACAATCGAACCACGCATAGAGGATTTACACCTCACCACTGACCCCCTAATCATATCCGCCGCGATAGGCGACTATAATATGAAAAGAATCCTGGTAGACACCGGGAGTTCTGAAGACATCATCTATGAGCACTGTTTTAACAGAATGCAATCAGAAGATAGAAAATTGCTCGAGTCAGTACACGCCCCTATTAAAGGGTTCACGGGTGAAAAGGTTGATCCAATCGGCCAAATTACTTTCCCATTTACATTTGGACAAACCCCCCAGGAAAGAACCATACTCCTCACGTTTCTTGTGGTACGCGCTGAGTCTTACCACAATGTAATCATTGGAAGGTTTACCCTGGGAAAGCTTGACGCCGTAGTTTCCACGGCGCGTGGGTTCATGAAATTCCCCACCCCGCGGGGGATTGCAACAGTATACCGAGATAAGCTGGGAGAAGTATTAGATACCAAGACATGCCGTCAAGGACCTACCGACGCCATCGGCCCGGAAAGGTGGGTTTTAAGCACACACCATCCGAAGCAAAGAGTGACAATAGGGGATAGTCTTTCCCCTGAGGTTAAAAACAACCTAAAACAGTTGCTGAAGAGGAATGCCGATATCTTTGCCTTTCAACCCTCTGACATGACTGGGATACCCCGGGATAAGGCAGAGCACAAGTTAGCAACACTCCCGAGCATTAGACCAGTCGCACAGGGTAAACGTAGCATGGCTCCTGATCGAAAAGCGGCGGTAGTCAAAGAAGTACGAAAGCTGGTTGAACCTGGAATTCTTAGAGAAACAAAGTATCACACATGGTTATCAAACCCTGTGATGGTTAAAAACCAGATGGCACATGGCGGATGTGTATCGACTTCAAAGACTTGAACAAGGCATGCCCTAAAGATGCTTATCCGCTGCCTGAGATGGATTTCAAGGTTGACTCTCTGGTCCCGTATAGGTACAAGTGTTTCTTACACGCCTATAAGGGTTACCACCAGATCAAAATGTCAAGAGAAGACGAAGAAAAAACGGCATTTCACACCGATGTGGGCATCTTCTGCTTTACAAAATGCCTTTTGGTCTACGAAACGCCGGAGGCACCTACCAGCGGCTCATGGACAAGGCTTTCGAAAAACAAATCGTCAGAAACTTGGAAGTATATGTCGACGATTTAGAGATCAAGAGTAGAGAGGAAAAGCAAATGCTCGAAGACATCAAAGAAACCTTCCAAAAGCTGAGAGAATACAACATCAAGCTCAACCCCAAGAAATGCTCGTTTGGGATAGAAGAAGGCAAGTTTTTGGGGGTGGTGGTCACCCGGGATGGTTTTAAAGCTAACCCAGAAAAGGTAGCCGCTATAACACGCATGCCCTCCCCTAGGACTTTGAAAGAGGCACAAGCATTGAACGGGCGTCTAGTGGCCATAAACAGATTCTTGGCGAGACACGCTAAGAGATCTCTGCCATTCATAAAGACGTTAAAAGATTACCTCAACAAGAAAAACTTCAAGTGGACCAATGAAGCAGAAGAGGCTTTGCAAGACATGAAGCGGTTCATTGAAAAACTACCCATGTTAACAGCACCATACCTAGAAGAGCTCTTAGAAATGTACCTGGCGGTAGCTCACAACGCTGTAACCGCGGTACTCATGGTAGAAAGAGATGGAAAGCAAACACCTATATACTACATCAGTCGACTCCTGGCGGGACCCGAAACGCGGTATCCAACACTAGAAAAGTTGGTGCTGGCACTAGTCCACGCTACCCGGTGACTCAGAAGATATTTTCAAGGGCATCGCGTGCAAGTTCTAACAAATTATCCGCTACAGCAATTTTTGCACAAGCCAAAAATCTCAGGAAGGTTGGCAAAATGGGTGAATGAGTTGGGAGCCCTAGATATCGAATATCGAATATCGAAAGCGAACAGCAATTAAGGGACAAGTATCGCCGATTTCTTGGCTGAGTTCCTGACGGAGAAGTGATATAAGATCCTGCAGTTCAAGAGATACTAGAGTCCAGCACAGCCAGGCAAACCTGGAAATTATACACCGACGAATCTTCGAGCGGAAAAGGATCTGGTGTAGGCCTCATGCTAATAAGCCCAGATGAAATAAGGCTAATGTACGCCATGCGGTTTGACTTCGAGTGCTCCAACAATGAAGCAGAATATGAGGCACTACTCGCAGGCTTGAGAATGGCCCAATCTATGGAAGCAACAAGGGTCGACGCATACGTTGACTCTTTGCTAGTCAATAATCAGGTGAACGAAACCTATGAAGCTAAGGATGAAAAGATGGCAAAATATTTGGCTAAGACCAAGGAGCTCATAGTTTCCTTCGACAGCGTCACACTTAATCACGTTCATCGAGGAAGAAACCAAATAGCTGACGCCCTGAGCAAGTTCGCCACCTCTGGTATGGAAAAGGAAGTAAAGGTAGAAACATTACAAGTGCCTTCCATAGAACCTCGAGAAGTGTCCGCCATCACAGTGGAAGAACCCTGTTGGTACACTCCAATTCTAGAGTTCCTCACAAAGGGGGAATTACCCCCTGCCCGAGGTGAAGCTCAAAAGATACAAACCAAGGCGTTGCAATATGAAGTAAACAACGGCGTCCTATATAGGAAGTCATACTTGGGACCACTACTGCGGTGTGTATCCCCAGCGAAAGCAAAATACCTAATCCAAGAAATACACGCTAGCATATGTGGCATTCACGCTGGACCCCGGGCAGTTGTCGCCAAAATCCACAACGCCGGGTACTATTGGCCCGGGATGCATGAGGACGCGGCAGATGAACTCAGAAAGTGCCGTAGTTGCCAAAAATTTGCTCCTCAAACGCTCTGCCCCAAGAACAATTTAATTCCTATCACGGCGGCCTGGCCTTTCCAAAAGTGGGCAGTCGATATCGTGGGGCCATTCCCGCTGGCCCCCGGGATGCTAAAGTACCTAATTGTGGCAATCGACTATTTCACCAAGTGGGTTAAGGCCAAACCCTTGTCTAAAATAACTGCTGAAAACGCAAAGAAATTCCTGTGGGAACACATAATGTGCCGATTTGGACTGCCGCTATACCTGGTGAGCGATAATGGAACGCAATTCACAGACAGGGTCTTACAAGATTGGTGTGTAGAGCTTCAGATTCAACAAATCTTTACATCGGTAGCACATCCCCAGGGAAACGGCCAAGTGGAGCGGGCAAATAGGAGTTTGCTTGATGGAATAAAAAGAAGGTTAGGTTATGAAGGAAGCTCTTGGATGGAAGAACTGTCGAATGCCCTCTAGGCACATCGAACTATGCCCAAGACAAGCAACAATGAAGCCCCCTTCAGCCTAACCTACGGCGCAGAGGCCATGATACCCGCGGAAGTCGGTTTACCATCGCTGAGATGCGTCATTACTAGTGATGACAATGACAAGCTCCTAAGGGAGGGCCTAGACCTACTGGAAGAACGGCGTGAGGCAGCCGCCATCAGCGAGGTAAAGTAAAAGAAAACTTTGGAAAAGTACTACAATCAGCGCGTGGCTCAGCATACTTTCAAGGAAGGCGAGTACGTTATGCGCGATAATGAAGCCAGTAGAGCGGAGCCCTCAGGCAAACTAGGACCCAACTGGGAAGGTCCCTATATCATCCAAGAAGATTTAGGCAAAGGGGCTTACCCCCTATCCAGGCTAGATGGCACCGCGGTTCCACGTAGTTGGAATGCTGCTCAATTGAAAAAATGTTACATGTAAACCCCCGCCCCTAACGGCGGGTTTGGTTATTTTTTTCTTTTACAAACAAGTGTAATTCATCTTTAACGATGTCTCTTTTTCTTTAAGTATTGAGTTAATAAAAGTTCTTCCTTTTTTATCCTTTCTCATTACTTACATGCACAATATCAACTACCATTGCATTCACACTGCACTTTACGGTACAAAAAATTACCATCGCATCTACACTGCACATAACGGTAAAAAAACATCCTTGACACGAAATATTTTTCATATATAAGTCAGAGGATCAAAACCATACAGCGCTAAGAGTGGGTATCTTGGTAATAGATACATTAACCACTACAAAAAAAGATCGGTATTTTGGTAATAAATACATACAACTATCTTACAAAAACCAAGTACTTGTCCCTGTTGCTAAATACCAACATACGGGAACCAAAAAACGAACATGTTCTAAATATCTAATCATTGGGAAACATTGCCCTCACCTCTGCAGGGGTGTACAATGCTTTACCGTAATATTCCAAAGGATGAGGGTCTATGATTAGGTCATCCACTTCATCTACCGGAAAAGCTAACACTCTCCGATCATCAACCAAGCTTGTATCATGACGGCCACCACGACGTCGTTCATACACCAGTCTGCACCGTTGAACATGGTCAGGAAGGAAAAGCTTGCAGCAGAATATCAGCTGATAGAGGAACCCCACCTGGTTCAGTCCTCGAAGGATCCTCATCTCCGACACTTCTGCAAGACCGGCTAACTCGGGGCACAGTCTCACCGGAGTTTACCTCCCAGCCCCTAATCATCTCTTCTGTCACTGAAACCTGAAGGAGAATCAGACTATCAGCTGTATCCAAATGACAAAGAACATGGGAAATTTTATGTTTATGGCATTTCCACCCCATTTTTTTTTTCAACTACCAAATTTGGAAAAAAGATGGCTTAATTTATACAAAGTCTAAGGGACTTGACAGTGATGACGATAGCAAAATTAATGAAAAGTCATCATTACACGTCAAATCGCCACACTTAGGCAAACGGCGGCGCCAACCATCATGATATTAGCATTAAATGTTTGACAAGAAATCGAGTGCTTACACGCACCCCAATCAAAACAGTGTTTTACAAAATATCTAAGGAAGAGTACATATCATAAGCAAAATAACAACACTCATTCCTCATCAGACTCCTCCACCACGTCCAGCATCTGGCGTAAGGAGTCCACGCTGTCTTCGATCACTTTGTGCATCAGATCCGCATACGCGGGCAGCGGATCATTACAAGCTGCCTCAAGAGCATCCGCCATATCTCCCTGCAGTTTGCCTCTTTTTGTGTGAAAAGCGGGAGTAATCTTGTCCGACTGTTGACATTCAAAATAACCATGATACACGCCATCATGGTGACCCGATTGATAAGCAGCCGCGGAAAGGCGGTCCAGCAAAGCCATAAAAGATTCTGACTGATGTAGGTACTCAAACGCCCCAACCAGGCCATTGGTCATCAACCAATTCCTGGCACCTCGTATTCCAGCAAGTTGACTGGTCAGGCTATCCACCTCGGCGTTTGATTGCTCTAGTGCATTTTCTGCCTCTTTAAGGCGTGCAGGCTGGGTGGCGGAAGACTGGACAAGTTTATTCTTCTCGAAGACAAGGGAATCACATTGTTGCTAAAGCTTTCTAAGCTGATCCTCCCGCTCCTCCAACTCAACTTGCTTGGCTTGAGCCTTGGCGTTGGACGCTTCTAACTCAACAGTTAAAGCTTGGTACCGCTCCTGCACCTGAGACACAAAATCAGTGTCAATTCAGAACTTTTCCATTTTAGCAGACAGCTCAGATCTCACCTTTTGAGCCTCGGCAACTGCCTTGCGTTCCAATTCTTCTTGGACAGTTTTAGCATGAGCAAGGACTCGATCCTTCTTCAATATATCGCGGGCCCATAGTATTCTCTCCTCAGCAAGATGGGCCGTCACACGCTTTAAATCATCCTCTGCCTTGTTTTTCTCAGACACAAACCTGCTCTCCCTCAGACCAGCAGCTTGGAGTTGACTTTCCAAACGATATTTTTCATCCTTCAGCTCTTGAAGAAACTCTAACTAAATGGTCGGAACCGAGATAGTTAGGGGGTTTGAATCCGCATAAAAGGGTTAGCTCTCTCTCGGTTGATTCAGTTGCAACGGGATTTCTTCTCCGGTGATTCTGCAAAAAAGAACACCGTTAGCCTCGTCAAGGGGAGAAGAGGGTTCTCTCCTTGACCCGACTCCGGCGTGAGAATAAGTATTGGTAATGGAGAAGATAAGTATTTGAGAAGTGAGTGTGATCTGAGTTTATACCTGAACAGTTCTCTTATTTATAGCCGGGAGTTTTGGAGGGAAAACCTGTTATTGAAAAGATGACGGAATATACTAACGCCGTAGCGGTTATCTTTTCTTCCGTTAAGTTCTTTGATCCTTCGTTAAGTTGCCTCGATCCGATGTGAATGCACACGGATCGTGGTTTGATCTATGGCTGGGGGATCGCCACGTGGAAAGTGATTAAGTGGAGATTGCTCTCCAATTGCATGTCTTCGTTGTGATTCCAGGGTTG
>JARYGA010004017.1:0-45328 GCA_030545235.1 Helianthus tuberosus
CAACTCATATAAGTTTTCAGTTTACCCTAACCCTATATATATAGGGGATGGTTCAAATGAAAACCACTTTTATTGTGAAAACTCGAAAACTAACTAAAAAAAGCCTAAAAAACACAACAAAAAAAATTTTCAATTTTTTTTTATAAAAATCGCAGGTTTTTATATATAAAAAAACTTTTTTTCAAAAAAAAAATTTGATTTTTTTTATATAAAAAAACTTGCGAAAATTGGTATGCAAAAAAAAATTGGTATGTTTTTTTGGCTTTTTTAATTAGTTTTCGAGTTTTCAAAATAACTAGTGGTTTTCATTTGAACATTCCCCTATATATATGTGTGTGTGTGTGTGTGTGTGTGTGTGTGTGTGTGTGTGCGCGCGCGTGCGCGCGCGTGTGTAAGTAACAAAATATACCAAAGTAATTAAATGAAAAAAAAACAATATATGAGTCTAGCCCGAACAGAGCTCAGACCTGAAATACCATTCACAAGCCAAAGTTGAGTTTTAGAAATAAAGCTCGAAATGAGCCAAGCTCAAGCTTAGACGAAATCAAGCTTGACTATTTTACACTTGTAACACATATACAGTTAGCTAATCTATATATATATAATAAACAAATAAAGTGTGGGACACGTGTCACTACATGGTGCAACCTCACTAGATTTTTGGCGGGAAAATGTGGGAATCCTTATATTTTTACACGGGATCCGAATTGGGACAACCATACCCGGTTTTTTGACCCGGGTATATAAACAATCTAATTAACCTAATTCTCTCAAACCTTCATTCACAGCTTCTCTTTCACGCTTTCTCATTTGACAACCCTAATTCTAGAACCTGCCGCTACAATTC
Source organism: Helianthus tuberosus (assembly GCA_030545235.1). Taxonomy (NCBI): domain Eukaryota; kingdom Viridiplantae; phylum Streptophyta; class Magnoliopsida; order Asterales; family Asteraceae; genus Helianthus; species Helianthus tuberosus. Next base: position 848 of record JARYGA010004017.1, read on the forward strand.
CTCTTGCCTTTAACCTCACGCTGTAACGGTGGAACATTAAGAACCTGCAAAAGCTTCATATCTTTGGATCCCAAAACCATCGATTTGTCTCAACCAAGTTTTTTTCATGTTTGCTAGATGTTTTTCAAATCACAGGTAAGATTTGTTCTTGATTAGGATTTTTTTAGTTTAGTACTAATCGTTCAATTATTTTGACTGGGCGTTTGATGTCTATATGTTTCAGATTCCGTTTGTGAATTCATTGTTCTTTTATAGTTTGGAAAGTTTTTCGTTTTGTGCGAACTAGGGTTTAATTTGGTTTAATTTGATACGGTCTTATTCGATTAGGTTTGATTTCATCTTTTGTGACAAACAATTCGATTCGAATGCTCGGTTTTGTTTGATTAGGTCTGATTCGATTTCATCTTTGTCACACTACAATTAAGCATTTTTTTTATCAAGGTACGTTTTTTTCGTTGCTGGTGTTGTTTGTTGATTTGAACGCATAAGAAGAATGAAGATGTGTTGTGGTGATTGTATGATCCTGATTCTAAGTGTATTTTGTGTTTGTGATATGTAGATAGGGTTTCCATTTCCTCATCGCAATCCGATTTCAAATCTCAAAAACCCTATGCAATCCGAAGATATCTTTATGTGTTTTCCTTTTGTGAAATTTATACTTTCATTGTATTATGATTCTTCATTGTAATGTTTTTTATTTGATTAATTTAGGGTGCGATTAGGGTTTCGCGATACACAATCATCCATCCTTGATGACACTTTATTATTTACATTTGCATTAGTTTGATGTTTTTTTTTTCTTTGTATGATCTGTGTAGGATTGTTTTCGAAGTCCTAGATATCACATACATCTTCCTTCTCGATGAAGCCTCTTAAATCTAAACATTCAAGCATCAGGTACAAACATCTCATTAGAAAATCCGTTGCAGTTTGAAGGTCTATTGTAAACTTCACAAACATCTCAGTTGATCTAGAGCCAGTTCAGTTGACAGGTATGCATTTTTTTTCCTTTTTTTAAATGGTATATGTTGATATTTGGTTTCCATTGATTTTAGTATATTAAAAAGTGTTTGTTATTCTTTGTTCTTCAATATTAGTTAATTTTATGGTGTTTTGTAATCAGATTCAAACAGTTAAATACGATTTTTTAGTCGAGTACTAAAGGTAATCAGATAACAATTGAACCCCTCCAACTTTCAGGTACTTCAGATGGTTCAAACAGTTAGTTGGTATTTCAGATTCATGATATTTTTTAGTTGTAGATTGGCAAAATGGGTGAATTTTTGTGTCTGTCAAAACGGGTCGGGTTAGACTGGTTAATCCATAATTTATTTAAATTTATTTATACACACTCAGTGAATCAATTATGTGTTAATAAAAGATGATTGAGGTAAGTTTGTAGGTCTTTCGACTCATTTCTTTTTAACGCATTATTAGGACCGTCCATGTACTTTTGGACCACAGGGACCATTCGTGTTGTCTTACAAAGCTAGGGAACAAATCCAAAAATTTGGAAAACCACAGGGACTATCCGTGTACTTTACTTAAAAGTTTATTAGAAAATATTATTATGCTAGAAATTATATATTACATGAGAAAATTTCGAAAGTAGCTATTCTTCTAAGTGTCTTATACCTCTATTGTTATTTCTATTCGATTTCACGCCTATAGACATGAGATATGCGAATCTATGGTTGGGAATTAACTTTTCTCTATTGTGTTAGAATATCTATTTGCATACTATCTTGTGTTCTGAGTCGGGGGTCTCTCTGGAAGCAGCCTCTCTATCCTCACGGATAGAGGTAAGGTTTGCCTACATCCCACCCACCCCTTGACCCTACCTATCCCCTCACTTTTTGTGGGATATACGGGGTATATTTTTGTTGTTGTAGATGAAAGTAGATAGTAGTTCTAGGATGGGTGCAATATTGGTTGGTATGAAGTTCCATGTGTTACAAGTTTTTTTTTAGTAATGAAAAATGGACAAATGTAATCGAAGAGTTTGGAATTTTGGAGTAGAGTAACTCCACTAAATGCTTTTTTGTCTCTATCAAGCACTCAAGCAGAACAGATACATAACTTTTGGATATGTGATCTATTTAAAATTTTAAACCGGACCATAATATTTGTTGCTACAAAAATCGACATAGCTGGACCTAGACCTATGAACGGTGCAGTAAAGGAGACCATCTGGTTTTGAAGTGGTCTGCGGTCTCGGTGGTGGGGTGGTGTTGTGTTGTATTGTATTGTTCGTCGTCTTGCAATTGAAGCAGACCTCTACACCGTTTTATGATGTGGATTAAATTCCCTAGGAGAGGATTGGTCCAAACCCTCATGGGCTGATCAAGAATGGGCGTAGGCTCACTGTATTGGGCCCAGAATAGGGTACCCTCTACAACAATACAACATCACCAATTATGCTGGTTGAAACTTGAGGATGATGAGTTTCTGTATTATTCTTTTTTTCTCTTATATTTCTTCTTTAAACAGGCAATGTTTTTTCTTCATGCATTTTACTTTTAAAAGGTTCATGAATCACACGATTTAGGCACATTTCTGAGCCATACAAAACTGTGTCCTATTTTTCTTTTCATGTTATTGTCTTGGTTTTAGAAAGCGCGAGGCACTCTTAGGCGTTAAAGTTCTGAAAAGTGAAAACTGAGGCGCGAGGTGAGAGCAAACTTTATTTACAACCAAAATTTTATGTCTCTCATCTTTTTTACATATTACTTATTAGTCTTTTTCATCAAGTAAATCATTCATAACTCTTCAGGTCTTTTGTCTTGTAGAGTTAAACTTGTTTATAATTCTTTAACAACTTAAGTAAGTTATTATTATTATCTTTTGCTATTAATCTTTTTTTACTGATATTCAGGTCTACTAAAAGATTCGGCCCTAACAAGGAAAGATTTGAACATTTGGCATTCTTAAATCTAGCACAAAGTGCTGTTTGTTTACAATGGTCATTCATAAGTGAGGGGCTATTTGTTTGCATATTATTAACCTCTTAATAGCCTATGTCTGACCGAATTGGTTACTAGATTAGAACAACAACAACAACAATCTCGTATCACCAGAGATCAAAACTCTGTTTCCTTAAACGACGCACCAGTAATATCCGATTTGAAAGAAGTTGATCAAAACGACGCCGTTAGGGAGGTGGGTTTAGTTACAGAAGCTAAAGAGACTAGAGTTGTATTCGGTGGGTTTGGTCTGAACGGTTTCAGTTTGTTTCTGCTGTGAAACTCGATATGAAACCGACTTCGTTGAATGTTTTGCCGTTTAAGGATGCTGATTGGTTGAGTAAGTACATTGCTGTTGGTGATGATGTTGGGAATTTGTATGTGTTTACTCGATACGGTGCGGTTATGGTCCGGTTTGATACGGGGATGGGTTGTTCTATTACGTCGATGGTGTCGTACCTTTCGGTTGTTAGGAATGAGAGTATTGTGGTTACAGGGCATGAGAATGGGGTTGTTTTGGTTCATAAGGTTTGGGAGGTTCCGAATGGGGATGAGTTGTATTCGGTTCAGAGGGAAACGGTTCGGAAACTTGAGCACACGGGTAAAATTCAGAAGGGTAAAATTGTCATTGTACACAGTCATTCAGAGATCCAACCAAACAGACTTAAACTGGTTCAGCACTTACTGGTTCAGACCTCTTATTCGTTCAGCACTTATTCATTCAGAAGTTGCCAAACAGCCCCTGAGTGTTTTATTATCTTTATTCTTTAGTGTTCATTTTAATTTGTTTAGCCTATATAAATTCCCATTTTATTGATCACTTTCTGAATTAAAGATGATAAATATACTAACAGTTTTCGGTTATTAAATAGTGATAAAGCTTTGGGGTCGTAGGGGCGGTCATGCTCCTTGGTGGAGTTATTGGAGTGCCGGAATTACAAATACAATTGGGCCCGCTATGGGAATTGAAGCCCTAAAATATATTAGTTATCCCGCTCAGGTGTGTTAAAAGTTTAGAGTAAAGTACACGGATAGTCCCTGTGGTTTTCCAAAATTTTGGATTTGGTCACCAGCTTTCTAAAAGTACATAGATGGTCCCTGTGGTTTGCACTTTGTAACGCATTACAAAGTGCACGCCACATGACCGTCCATGTACTTTTGGCAAAATTTAGGGGCTAAATGCGTTAAAAAGTGCAAACCAGAGGGACCATTCGTGTAGTCTTAGAAAGCTAAGGAACAAATCCAAAAATTTGGAAATCCACAGGGACTATTCGTGTACTTTACTTAAAAGTTTATTAGAAAATATTATTATGCTAGAAATTATATATTACATGAGAAAATTTCGAAATAGCCATTCTTCTATGTGTCTTATACCTCTATTGTTATTTATATTCGATTTCACGCATACAGGCATGAGATATGCGAATCTCATGGTTGCGAATCTAAGTGTCTTATGCTACTGTCAGGTGTGTTTATCCGACTTTATGATACAAGCCTTTTTCTTTTTTTTGCAAAACGTATATTTTACACAATTTTCATGGGATCCGAAAACAGGCAAGTCCACTTTATCAGCGTTAATAAAGTCTTTATACTTTTTTCTACATGGATTTGTTTAAAAGATGGGTTGGGTTGGTGTACCTTACGGTTCTTATGTCACACAGGCACGGCCCAAGTTGTTGGCTGATGAAATTGGATCATGGTATCTTCATGTGTCTATTGACAGAGTGGTTTATGTCTTCTTATCTTTGTTTCAAACACCTACTGGGAAGCGCACCCGTTTTAAGGTTAGAAAACGCTAAATACAAAATGCTAAAATTCATATTTAGTTCCGACCTTTTTAATTGAATATTCATTCATGACCCGTTACAGGTAAATGGCAGAACGGACATTAAAAATTTAGGCATTCAAAACATACAAGCTTGTGCTTCGACTAAATGAATATGGTGACGGTGGTGGTTGCCTTAAGAGAAACGATTATTGCTTCCTTTTGGTAAGTTATTTCTTCCGATTCTTATATTTGATAATTTGATTTTTATATTGATCTTAACCCTTCTTTTCTTCAAATTTTAGGTTTATTTGAAGCTCTCTCTTATCACCTTTTTTTACAATTAAGGTATATGTCTGATTCCGTTGATGTTTTTTTTATTTGAGTTAGGGTTTTTTTTTTACCTTTGTTGATATTTTTAGTATTATAATAATCATGTTTGTTGTTTAAGACTTTAAGCAATCTTGAATGTATTAATAGTAGTGATAGTACCTTTACAAGTTGATATGATCATTTGATTAACCCTAATTTCTAAAGAATGAGGATGAATATGATTTGGTTTTGTAATTGTGTATAGATCTTAAATTCAGAGTTGAATTTTCAATTTTCTTGCAACAATTGAAAGTCGTAAATGTAATCTCTAACCTGGGTACGTGTAGCCTCACTATCTAAACAGGTTATATAGTTAACAGATTAAACAGGTTTTTAATAGTTTGGTCAGGTCAACATGTGGTACCGTGTCAACTGGGTTGGTGGATTAAACTTATAGTTTATAGTGTTTCTTTTGGTAAATTTTAAGAGTGATGGACTGTTTTCAACAAAAAGCTATTACTATGATGGTTTAAAATGTAAATCTCTCATTTTCATTTTGCTGATCTGATAATAGAAGTGAAGAAGATACAAGGAAAAATGATGGGATCTATTAGTTATTTAATTGTATTCATATATGAACTAATATCTTAATTAGCAATTTGCAGCTTATGGTCAATTCTTGAAAGCCAGCGGAGAACCTGTTACCTGGAAACGAGCATCATCAATGGATGAGATTCTTCAAGTAGTCGACATTTTGTGATGTTCTAGATAAGTCTACATTCGAAGCTGGTGGTTATGTTCTGTTAATGAGGTATGGTTCTTTTTCTAGATAGTCAAATTATGGATTTTAATTCTTGAAGCAAGTTTGATTTTTAAATATTATTCAATAAAGTGTAAAATACTTTTTGCATGAAGGCCCTAGGCAAAACGGTAATATTTGATTGAAACAAAAGGGTTGTATTGTAACTGTCACTACTCACTACCGTCACTATACATCCCAAAATGAAATTAGTTGAATCGATACCATCTTTTGACCACTCTAAAATTAGTTATAATTTGTTCCAACTAAAAATTGAAGTTTTTAAAATGTTGTATCACATTAAAATGTATAAATCACACTTTAGTATCTAAAAACTCAAGTAATATAACAAGATTATGTTGGTTTGATTATATGGAAGGTGGATCCTAATTTAATCAGATTTTTTTATTTTTACAGTCATGTATAAGAAAAAACAACTTTATTTTTTGGGTAGGTGCATTATCTGGACTGACATCAGTTGCTAATCAAGTTTGGGAATGTTGATGGAGTAGCAAGTATTCTTACGTGCATGCAAAGGTATTTTCATTAGCATTCTTTTTCACTCATATTTTGTAGAGGTGACAATTTGTATTTGGGTGATGTTTTACCTCTAATAGGTTTAAGTCCATATGTCCTAATCCACAGTCTCATATGGCATATATATGCGAAAGTAAGTGAAGAAGATTTAATACAGACTCCAACCATTGATGTAAACTCTAAAGAATTTTATAGTGAAGGCTATGATGACCGTGACAAGAGAATTCCAGAATCCAGATATGACCATTATTAACAAACAACTAGGTACCATGCCCACCTTATCCTTATTTCTTGAGTAATGTTTGATGAAATGGTCTTTTTTGTCCTGTGAGGGTTCTTTAGACAAGGCGAGATGGGCGGGTCAACCGGGTTTGTTAATGAGTTGAAACAGTAGTAAGGTTTGATGAATGGAATCATTCGTAGTATTATGGATTCTTAGATGTGGTGTTCTGAGCGGGCTAGACGTGTTGGCTAATGGTTCGAGACAAGAGTAATGTTCAATGAATGGTCTTATTAGTATGAATATATGATGGAATGATGGGTATTTAGATGCGGTGATATGGGTGGGTTAGGCAAGTTGGTTAATGGGTTTAAACTGCAGTAATCTATCATGAGTGGTAATATTATTTTTTTGACGTCGTGAATTGGGGCGGCTCAAGTGGGTTGGTTATGACAGTAATGATTCGTGAATGGTATTATTAGGATGGTTTAAGGATGATGTAGTAAGATGGGTGGGTTGGCTAATGGGCCCAAACTGGAGTAATTGTTCATAAATGGTATTATAGTTTTTGTACGTGGTTTGATGGGCGGTTTGGTTAACGGGTCAAAACGAGCAGACTGGTTTTGGATGACTTGCAAACGTTTATTTATAATAATCGTTTGTAAATGTTTGAATGGCACATGTTGGGATCCAAAGACATCACTTTGGGACTTGCTTGAATCCACACTTACCTACCAACACATACTTATACTGATGAAGTCAGGCAATCCATTGCAAAACCACTAGCCAATTAAAAGTGTGGTTCTGTTCTTGTAATCTATGTGCAGTCCAGTCCTACTGTAAGACTTTTGAAGAAACTATTTATTATGTGGTAGTAATGAAGTATGCTCCAAGAATGGAGGGCCGCTTTCAACTCATCTAACGCTTTATCGTTCTCATGTAGATTTGGAGCTCATGTTGGAAGGAGGTCAAAAACCAGTTTTGTTAAGTTGATAATTCTAGCTTGGAAGGCATTCAGAAAGTTTCAGTAAAGAGTGGTGATACAAATATCATGTTGGAGCTCATGTATATAGGTGTCATATTCTTTTAGTTGTTTTCTCCTCGATTTTGAGATATTTTTATAATCATTGTAAATGACTGTATAAGCGAAGTAATTCACCAAAGAAGGTTATATCAATGTGACAAAGATTAAAAAAAAAACTTTACTTCTGTTGGAATGGATTTTGTGTCATTGTAAATTTGGAGTATGACAAGGACATGGTGGGAGAGGACAACAGTTTTTGCAAGCATTTTGTAATTCATGCTCCTCATGGGGTTTTAAAGTGTTTTTATTATTTCATACACGAAACGTGTACAAGATCTTTGACCAAATGGATATTATAGAGATTTAGAATTAGAATGATGCTGGCCAAATAATTACCTGGGCTTTACAATTTGGTGATCTTGAATTAGAAGTTCGTTATAATTGGTGGCAATAAGATTTTACTTATACATAATATATGATGAATAATTAAAAAAAATGTTGTTTCAAATGTGGTTGTATTAGACTAATGACTCACATAACAGGAATGTTAGTATGCCAATTTGATATTCGAATAATTTATTTACCAATCTTTGATTTCAAGGGGTCAAAAGGCACGAACAAGCAAAAGCAGGAAACGCCTACACTAAATTGATAACAACTCTCGACACATTTAATTATAATTTGACAAAAAAACTTTATGTAATTAAAAAAAAACATAAATCAATAAAACATTTTGTATGGGTTTAGAAAACATTCTTATATTCAGATCGCACTATCAATTAAAAAGGAATTAGCTTTACATGAAAACTTTGAATGCATATGGAGACAAAGTTGGGATACTTATGAAACCGAACTAAAAACTTGTGGTGGAGAAGGGAAAGAGGATACTTAATAGGTTCAAAGTGTTATTTATGTACTTTTTTTTATTGAAAACTAAATTTTCCTAACCCGGGATGTTCCCGGGTGATAGCCTAGTTAAGTTCTAAACAAAACAAGTTAGAATACACCATATGAGATATGAAGCGAGAAATAGTCTAAAGGGTACATAAAATATTAAAATGAATGTAAAATCAACCTTTTGAAATGATGAAGAACTCTATATGAAACAACCACAAAGGGTTTATATTGCTTGGTAATGGGATTAAAGCTTGTAAATCAAAGAAATATTTGTATGGACTAAAAGAAGAACCTAGCTATGAGAGAACTTAAACCATATTGGCTTAGGGCTTTCTAAAAAGCTCGCGGCTTGAAGCTCGAAAAAAGCTCGTTCGACATGGCTCGGTTTGAAACTAAGCCGAGCCGGCTCGGTTCGATTAGAAAGTGAGCCTAGCTCGGCTTGGCTCGTAACATGACAGATTGGCTCGGTTTGGCTCGCTTGCTAGCTCGGCTCTGCTCGGCTTCGCTTGGATTATTTTACTTTTAATATATTTTATTTTTATATATTTTTTTTTGAATAGCCAACGGAACTTTATTACCACTCGAAACCAAAGAAAACAAGTAAACCAGCCAGTAGCTGGACAAATATAGAAGAAGAAAACTTGAAAAGAAATTACAAATTACCATACTATATTAAAATCCCACCACTCTTGTCGTGATACCGAACTGTACTTTGATCTCGTCTTCAAACTTTGAAATGAAGCTTCTTTGATCTCTTCTATAATTATCTGTGCCGCACCTTGTTTATTTGAGAAAAGCTTTCCATTCCTATTCTTCCACAGTAACCACATTGTTTGTATTGATATCGCGTGTATTGCTTTTCTCACCTTTTTACTCCTTTGTAACCCGTTTACTTCCTGTAGTAAATATTTTATGCTACCTTTCGTGTTTATCATCGGTATATGTTGGGATTGAACCCTATCAGAGGAACAGATAATTAGAGCCAAAATCGGTTCACAACAGTGGATTCATCATAAGCAGTAGTTTACACCAGGCTTTCCCCTTGAAAGTGTTTATAAGATTTGATGTCCTCTATCCACTGTCCGTATACAACAGCTGTTGTCCTTCAAACTGCTGATAAAGCCCTAAAGACTGTTAAAGATTAAACATTGCTGGCTCAATCTACTGATGCTATCTAAGTACTGCTGTTGATTAAAGAACTGCCCACTCAAGGACTGATCAACTTTGAGGAAAGAACTGATAGTCAAACATCAGTGCTTGGCATGCAATAATGGAAGGAGAAAGCAGTAGTTTAGTTTGTCACTTGTATTGTATAGAATCAGTGGTTAAGTTAACAGTGTCTGTATAATAACAGTGGATAAAGGTTGTTAGGTTGTTAGATGTCACTTTCATGGTGACGTCAGCAAAGATGCTTCAGTGGTTTGTTTTGCCTATAAATGAAACAGTACCCTGTACTGTTACATTTAATTGACTGAGTGAGTTCTTCTCCTCCAATCCTTTCATCCTGTGCAATCAACCAGTGAGCATCATGCTGAGGGGGAGTTTTAGTATGTAAGCATGTCTGTAATCATTTCTGTATTGTAATCATTCGACTCAATGATAAACATGTGTTTACTAAAAACTATTTTCCTTTTGATTGTGTTTACAAAGTTTGTTTTCAATTCCGCTGCATTAGATCTCTGTTTTACATTCATTTATTGTTCAAGTATTACAAACAAACACAATCATGAGACCCTCCGATCTTAACAATTGGTATCAGAGCCCGGACAGTCGAATTCGATCTAACAATCAATTTGACTTAACAGTTCAGCTCAAAATTCATTGATGCTAAGGTTGATCGTATTTGTTGAAAATCAGAGTAACGAGGAAAAATCACGTTCAAAGTTGCCTATTCAAAATTCTTGTAACAAGTGACGTCATGCATAAATCATCAATAGTTTCAGATCTGAGAATTCGTCTGGTGACTTTGGTTTGATTATTCTCCTTATAAAATGACTTAAAATGTTATTATGAAGCTTGTGTTGTTTTCATCATAACTGTTGCTAAGGTGTTTACCTCATGATTAACTAAGGGCTATGTTCGGATAAAACATTAGTGCTTTTGTTAATATAAAAAGAGGGAAATTAAAACTTTAGTTATTAAATCTTATGTATTGAAAAACAGGTTGAGAATCCTCAAAAGGACCAAATCAATTTTGTTAAAAATACATTAAGAAAATCAGAAGTCAAAGTCGTCTAAATCATGAGTAATGTGAAAATTGGCATAAGCATGTGTAAAAATGTTCAAATTTCTCAAAACATTGCTGGAAAATGATTCTGGATTAAGTACTCTTTCTATAAAAACCGTCCAGTGAGTATTTCAGTACTTATAGATGGGAAGGGTAAAAATGGAAAAAAGAAAAATCACCAAAAACCCAGAGGAGTGTTTATCTCAAAACTTTTGAAGTCAAAAGAAAAGAGTTAAACATAAAGAGTCAACAAATTAGGTTAACAATGGTCATCAAGCAACTGTGTGCATTCATTGATTCAGGGAAGTTCAGGTATCAAAAGTATTTCCAGTGATTGAACTTACAAGAGGATTAAACAAAATTTTCAAAATCATCACATGGTGATAAGGTCTTTCAAAACTATTGTGAACATGTCTCCTCATTTTTGCAAATCAACTGACAAGGAAATGGTCCCAAACAGTGGCTAAAATGTATTTAAAACTACTGGCCATATTCCTAAATTTGAGAATGATGTGATCAGGATCTTATAACAAGTTATAATTGGAAATATACCAGATCCTATTGATGCTGTTTTCAGAAAACCTTTAATTATTTTTCTTGAAAAGATTTTTTCTCAAATAAAACAGGATATATTATTCTTTATTTTTCCTTAAGAGTGATATATTTTGTACTTTTACTTGTTTTTTATAGCAAAAGTTTCAAACACCTGTCAGGATGTAGAACCCTTATTTTTTGGTGATATTATCCTTGAAAATAGATCAAAAGGAAATGGTGCAAGTGTCAAGGTCATGTCAAACTCAAGTTTGTTTTAACACAGATCAAAGATTGATTGCTAACAAACCTTAAAATACTTGGGTACTCATGTTCTAATTCAAATATTATGATACAAAATGAGTAGCCATAGTAAAATGTTTCCATCATCTAGGGTACTGAACCACTGTCAGGAATCTATAAAAGCCTCAAAACTTGTAATAGATATGTGGCAAAACCTTGAATGCAAATTCCTGTAAAAACTGCTGACATATTAAACTTGACAATTTGCATCTAAAATGTATTTTGTTAAGGATAGCAATCTTGCAGATATTTCATAATCACAATCAACAGGTGTTGGACATGATATTGTGGTTTAAAAAAAATAAAAATAAAAAAATCAATTCCTTTCATCAAAGCAGCAGATGTTCAAAACATTTGTCAAAAGCTTATCCACTGTTGCACTAACAGTTGCTGACATAATAGCCCTCAAATCCTTACCATTACCTTACCCATAACCACTGTTGATAAAACTCCATCAAAATGGATAAACATCAATATTGTGTGATATCACCTTCATCCATTCCTATACATTCATTTTCAAATAGCTGTTGGATCATTAAAATCACTAACAGTTATCAGCTCAGATGATTCACATCTGCAGCCTCTTCTTTAAAATAAATTTTTTTAAACATCTGTTCTGGTGAATGCTGTCAATTGCTGAAAGTCAACCCCTGATCTCTCATTTTCTTGATAATCACTGTTGTTCAAAATCAGTGTTTTATCCACTGATAAAGCTATCCACTGATAGTTAAAATTACCCACTGTCTTCATTTTGACCATTGCAACCACTGATATTTGCTTCATCAGTGGTTCCCTAAACAACTGTCCTCCATTATTCATCCTTCCATCAGAGGTTGGCACGTGGTTAGCTCTTAGCCATTAGATCTTTGTAAACCGCTGCCACATCAGCATTCACTTTTTCCCTTATTAAACCCTGATCAAAACCCCCAAACAGAGTTTTACACTGTCGAATTGAATTCTAAAATTCCTTTCTCAAAGCAGTTTCCATCCTTCCGTCTCAAATCATTCTTCGATCTTCTTCATCAAAATGACAAAATCAAAATCAAAATCATCCTCATCTTCCAAAAAGGTCACTCAAAAGGCCGCTGAACCCATTGAAATCCCATACAAATCCCCTCACAATTACTTGGGTCTACTCACAAAATCCACCACCACCAAAACCTTCGATTCCATCATTGACACCCTTGCAGCTTCAAAGTACAAAACTTTGTTAACTTCCGATGCTCCTATTTACGAAAAAACCCAAAGAGAATTTTGGAAAATTGCCACACTTGAGCTTCAAGGTGACAAAGCTATAGCCATCAATTCTTCCATAAAGGGTGAAAAGTTTCAAATCACCCCACAATCCATTTCGGAAGTGTTTGAACTCGATGATCAGCAAGGTAAAACTTCCTTCCCTAAAAACGAGTATCAAAATGATTTTCTTGAAAGAGGGTATGGTGCAGAAATGAAAAGGGACACATTACAAAAAGGCTTCTTCCCTACTGCACCTATTTTTATTCCATACCCTTTTGATGTGTGTTTCAAACAAAACCACTTCTTTTAACGAAATACCATTAAAGATCCAATACCTGGGTTTTGCTATTTTACATAATGAAAATTTTAACTATTCCCAGGAGATCTTTAATGACTTGGTAAAAAATATTGATAGCAAATCATTTTTACTGTTTCCAAGGTTCCTAAGCTACTATTTTAAACAAAAATTCGGAAAGGAAAATGAAAATTTGCTCATACAAGGTGAATATTTTCAAATAAGTGGTTTAACACCTGAAACATTCACTAGAATGTTAACACCTGCAAAAACACAAGCAGAGGTGCCTAAGCAGACTTTAGCAGCTACCACTGCTCCTCAGGTATCTGCTGCTGAGCCCACTGCTCCAGGTGATCATAGTAGCACACCCACTGCTATGAAACCCACACTTGCCATTACCAAAAAGCCTAAAAAGAGATCATCCAAAAAGCACCCCAAACCTACCAAAAAGGCAACTCTGGAAGATGAGATCTCAAAGCAACTGCTAGTGACAACACAAATGTCACCAAAAACCACTGTTGCTACTTCCTCACAGCAGATGGAAGAAAGATCTCCACCCTTGCCTCAAACTCCTCCTGCATCCTCACAAAAGGATCAGGTTGTAAGCACAGGGACCCCATATTATGAACCTCTGGATCCAATTGGATCCATCTTCCTCAGTCCTGATCCCAAGGACATGTCTCTTTCAACACCCATAACTTCACCCCTCTCATTACCACAATCCATACTACCCTTGTTGCATGCAGTTGCTATAGCTCAGACACAAACCAGTTCCTCTCAATCACCTGTCACTGAGAGTACACTCCCACAAGTGACTGGGTCTGATGCTTATATCTCTGCTATCCCAGCAACAATTGAGGAGGTTACACTGCAGGAGTTACAAGTAATTCTTGTCAGTAGTTCAAGTGGAGCAGCAACTATAAGTGTTGGATCAACAGATCTACATTTGGCCAGTTGTTTCATCAATCAGACTCCCTTGAAGGCAATTCCTTCTATAGCACATCTGATAACCACTAGTGAGGTTGTTTTGACCACTGGTACCATCAAAAGGTTATCAAGTGTTGAGGGAAGAAGACCCCAGTACCAAGAACAAGGGGCATCAATGGATGACTTTTGGAATTCTTTCCCTAAATCACACATTGATACAACCACTGCCAGTGGGGAATCAGATGATCCCATTAAGTTGGGTGATGATTTAAAATATCAGGAATTGACGGGTAGAATTGACAATCTTGATACATTTGTTGCTGAAATAAAAGATATGATACAACAGTTGTTGAAAGCTCAAAAGGTCTCAACCATTGATGCTCCAGCTCAAGCATTTGCACCACAACCTGCACCTGCTGCAAATGAGCTCTGGAATTTGTTTCAACCACTGCTCATCCATCAAAATCAAGTAGCTGATCAGAAACATGAAATACAGGTTCAAAAGATCAGAAATACTATGGAAGCAAGAATTAAAGATACTCAGGCATACATCAAGGCAATAAAAGCCCATTTGAAAAACACCACTGGCACTGCTCCTCCCACTGTGCTCTTCATTGATAACCCCCCTCCAGATAATGCCAAAACGGGGGAGAAAATCAAGCAGTGGAAGAAGAAGAAGGGAATTGAAGATGGCCTCTATATTGAACCAGAAAAAAATATGACTAAAAACATTCCCTTGCCAGATGGTAGTAAGAAGATTGATGCTACAACAAATGCACTTGCTGAAGCAAAAGCAAGTGTAAAAAGGGATAGAGAGGCTAAAGATAAAGCCAGGTGGGAACAGGAGAAAAGAGCTTATATGGAGCTGAATGCACAGGGTACTTCTGAGCTAAAGGATGATGAAAATCCTAAGGATGAAAAGAAGAAGCCCACTAGACAAGTGAGGAAACCCAAATCCACACCATCTAGACCCACAAAGCATGCCTCCAAACCACCTCCCAAAGGCTCCAAGCATCAAACCTCTACCCAAACAGCTGTTGTAACTCCTGTTGTATCAACTACTGTTGGTACATCAGTGGTTTCAGCAGCTGTTAAAATTAAAACCATCACTTCAACATACACCATGTCAACACACACCACAACCACTGCCTTACCACCACCACCTAAAATCACTTCACCACCAAAAACCATCACTTCAACTACATCACCACCCACCAAATCACCACCTGCTAAAAAGCAGAAGACATCTACTGACACATCAGTGGCTGTAATGACAACAGAGGTTGAAAAACCAGTTGTTTCAACAGCTGTTTGCCAACCATCTACCACTGCCCTCACCATTTCAACAATCACCATACAACCCATTGTCACATCACAACCAAAACCCCCTTCACCCAAAAAGCTTTACACAAGGAAAAGGAAATTTCAGGAGAATAATGATGATATACCAGCACCTATTCCTTTATCCTCCACACCGTACAATGTTATCAAACCACAACAATCCATTCCACCAACTCTAGTCAAATCAATAAACCCTGCTAACTTTGTATCCATTGCTGCAAGTTATCCACTGGAATTGGAAGCTGTAAAGGATGAGATGAGACAATTCTATACAGTGGATAATCCTTCAAAAAGAAGATTTCCTTCTCTCATGGGCTTCAGGAACCCAACAAATATGGATGAGTATCTAAAACTCAAAGCCAGGCAAGCAGATATAAGAGCTAGACTTGAATGTAAAGATCAAGGTGATAAAGCCATTTCTGAGAGAATGAAATTTTTGCTCACTAAGGTCAAACAAATGGAAGATTATGCAAGAGACCTAAGAAAAGATATGTCAAATATGCCACCTGAAGCTAACCTACAAAAGGAAATAAGAAAGGATTATCTTGCATTCATCATGAAAGAAAAGTTTTATCCAGCTAAAGAAGAACAATTCAGTGAATGGCCACTCATTGCACTAAAGCATGAGGTAAACAGAATCGAGAGGATCAAGAATGATCCAAGTAAGAAAAGGACAGCTCCAAACTGGAGCAAATACAAAAAGGCCATTGATGAACTTACCTTGGAATACAAGAGGAAGAAACAAGAGCTGGTGGATGCAAATTGCAAAGGTTGGACCTGCCAAAGCCATAGCAAAATGGACAAGGCAATACACAGATGAGGCTTATGAAAGGCTAAGGAAAAGAAGGATAGTAGATTCTAGCTTACCACAGAAGCCTGAATACAAAGAGCCAAAACAGATCAATACTTCTGAACCACTGTTCACATCAGCAGATGTCTCAGTCATTGAGTTAGATCAAAGAAAAAGACAAGAGCAGATTGAAAAAGAAACTGCAGAAGATATAGCTGCAGCAAATGATGTCATAAAATTGCCTTTCAAACAAATGTCTGCTAAAAATTCTGAACTAGCAAAAGCTCAGAGTACTACTCAACAAATTTTCACAAGGCCACAATCTCCCAACTCATCAGTAAATAAACCTCTCCCAAGAAACCCATTGGGTTCAAAAATACTAAAATGGATGTCTGATCAAAAGACCCATGTATTGACACTGATCAGATCCAATGGAGAAGTAAAGCACATATCAAGGGAACAAGCACTGGGCCTGGGTGTTGAAGATCTACAAGATCTCCTTGAGCTTATACTGTGTAGGGATGAGGATGATACAAGTTCTATGGATTTTGAACTGCAATTTAAAGGACAAGTTAGGGAACTTATGATGAGACAATAAAGATCCTGAATAATGAAGGGTTTTGGCATTATCTGTTCTAGGGGGAGATTGTTGGGATTGAACCCTATCAGAGGAACAGATAATTAGAGTCAAAATCGGTTCACAACAGTGGATTCATCATAAGCAGTAGTTTACACCAGGCTTTCCCCTTGAAAGTGTTTATAACATCTGATGTCCTCTATCCACTGTCCGTATACAACAGCTGCTATCCTTCAAACTGCTGATAAAGCCCTAAAGACTGTTAAAGATTAAACACTGCTGGCTCAATCTACTGATGTTATCTAAGTACTGCTGTTGATTAAAGAACTGCCCACTCAAGGACTGATCAACTTTGAGGAAGCACTGATAGTCAAACATCAGTGCTTGGCATGCAATAATGGAAGGAGAAAGCAGTAGTTTAGTTTGTCACTTGTATTGTATAGAATCAGTGGTTAAGTTAACAGTGTCTATATAAGAACAGTGGATAAAGGTTGTTAGGTTGTTAGATGTCACTTTCATGGTGACGTCAGCAAAGATGCTTCAGTGGTTTGTTTTGCCTATAAATGAAACAGTACCTTGTACTGTTACATTTGATTGACTGAGTGAGTTCTTCTCCTCCAATCCTTTCATCCTGTGCAATCAACCAGTGAGCATCATGTTGAGGGGGAGTTTTAGTATGTAAGCATGTCTGTAATCATTTATGTATTGTAATCATTCGACTCAATGATAAACATGTGTTTACTAAAAACTATTTTCCTTTTGATTGTGTTTACAAAGTTTGTTTTCAATTCCGCTGCATTAGATCTCTGTTTTACATTCATTTATTGTTCAAGTATTACAAACAAACACAATCATGAGACCCCCCGATCTTAACAGTATACCAATCCAGTTTACGATTTTATCCCATATTCTTTTTGCAAAATTGCACTGGGTGAGGACATGAGCTGCGGTCTCATCTGCAGCCCCACATATCTTACAATTTACGTCAGGGAAGTTCATTCCTCTGTTCCTTAAAGCTGTCGTCGTCGGGATTTTTTCCTCCATTGCCCTCCAAACAAACATTTAGCTCTTGTTAGTAGTCCATCGATTCCAAACGAAGTCAACGGCTGGATCGTTTTTAGATCGATTTGTCGACTCAAAGCCTCTCTCACAATTTTCGTGCTAAGCTCCTGTTGTTCGTAGTTATACCACTACCACACATCCCTGCACATCGTAATTCTCTGTTGTTGCATAAAAGAATTCAGGTTGTCTAGCTCACGTAATTCCGTTTCATCACTTGGAATCCTTTCCCACGCCAGTCCCAGATCCTTCCTCCATTGATTTCCCGGTAGCACTCGCTTACAAGAGCCTTCTTTTAGTTGTAAGATGATACAGACTTGAGAATTGCACTCTCAACGAGTTAGCCCTAGCCATGTATCAACCCAAAACATAGTATTGTTTTCCGACCCCACCTTGCTTCTTAAACTTACGTCGATATCGATATTATTTTTAAAGAATTCCTTACCTATTTCACCAATATTTTTCCATACACCAGGCAAGGATTTTTTTACCAGTATTGTTTCCACCTTCCTTTGGCTGGTATGAATCGACTTTATCACTTTCACCCATAAGTTTTCTAGTTCCATTTTCAGTCTCCACCACCATTTGACCAGCAAAGCCAGGTTCAGATCTCTGATATTCCCTATGCCAAGGCCTCCGAAATCTTTTGCTGCCACAATCTTTTCCCATTTCACCCATCTAATTTTATTGTTTGTGTTGTTTCCACCCCATAAGAACTTCCTGCGTATCCCTTCCAGTATTTTCAATACACCAATAGGGCATTTATATAGAGATATATAATAATTAGGTAGACTGCCAAGCACTGATTTAACGAGTACGGCCCTTCCAGCGAATGATAAGTTTTTTGCCTTCTAGTTAAAGAGTCTTTTGTTGAACATGTCAGTAACTTCCTTCCAATTCGCAATCTTGTTCATATTTGCACCCACCTTCAATCCTAGGTATATAAATGGGAACTTTCGAGCCTTACAATTAAATACTGATGCCATACCTTCTACTTCCGGAATACCCACGCCATAGAGCTGACTTTTGTGTTGATTTACTTTTAGGCCAGATAAAAGGTAGAAAATGCGGAGGATTCTATTGAGGCTTTTGACGTTATTTTCCTCCCACTCACCCACAAAGATTGAATCGTCCGCATATAACACATGAGTTAAGTATGGACCATTCCCTGGTAGTTTTATTCCCGAAAACATGTTGCTAGTTTCTGCCCTAATCATCAAAATATGCAGAGCTTCCATTGCTACAATGAAAAGAAAGGGTGATAAATGATCCCCTTGCCTTAACCCTCTTTTATTTTGGAACTCTTTCGTCGGAGAGCCATTTACCAGTATCAAGCCTCTCCCTGTGAATAGTATCCCCATTACCCAATTCCTCCACTTCCGTGGAAATCCCATTTGAATTAATACGGATAATATATTTTATTTTTATATACTTATAATATATATCACAAGAATGGATTATTATTTATATGCATTTAGGAGTGTAATTTGTTATTTGTAGCATAATTGAATGTTGATTACTAGTTAATAAACTTATATTGTATTTCGTTGAAGTTTAGAACTTATTTTATGTTGTTGAACTTGATTTTTGCTTGTGGGGTATTAGGTTGATCTTATTTTGGATAGAGTAAATTGCCATTTTAGTCCCTGAGTTTTGTCCAAATTTGCCACTTTGATCCAAATAGTTTTTTTTTCCCCTCTGGGTCCCTGACTTTTACATTTTGTTGCCATTTTGATCATTTTGTCTAACTCCATCAAAAAACCCAGTTTGTACTTAATCACTAATGTTTTCAGTTGCCATTTTGATCCAATTCCAAAAAATCAAAAAAATTCCAAAAAATTCAAAAAAATCTAAAAATCAAAAATATTCTAAAAAATCATAAAAATTCTAAAAAATCCAAAAATCTTTAAATGTTTCGGCACGAACCGTTTCGACCCGTACCGTTTCGAACCGAACCGTTTCGACCCGTACCGTATCGAACCGAACCGTTTCGACGCAAACCGTTTCGACGCGAACGGTTCGGTTCGAAACGGTACGGCTCGAAACGGTTCGGGTTCGATACGGTACGGGCTCGAAATGGTTCGCGTCGAAACGGTTCGGTTCGATACGGTACGGTTCGAAACGGTTCGCGTCAAAACGGTTCGGTTCGAAACGGTTCGCGTCGAAACGGTACGGGTCGAAACGCTTCGCGTCGAAACGGTTCGGGTTCGAAACGGTACGGGTCGAAACGGTACGGTTCGATACGGTACGGGTCGAAACGGTTCGGTTCGACACGGTTCGCGTCGAAACGGTACGGTTCGAAACAGTACGGGTCGAAACGCTTCGCGTCGAAACGGTTCGGGTTCGAAACGGTACGGGTCGAAACGGTACGGTTCGATACGGTACGGGTCGAAACGGTTCGGTTCGAAACGGTTCGCGTCGAAATGGTACGGTTCGAAACGGTACAGGTCGAAACGGTACGGGTCGAAACGGTTCGGTTCGAAACGGTACGGGTCGAAACGGTACGGGTCGAAACGGTTCGGTTCGAAACGGTTCGCGTCGAAACGGTACGGGTCGAAACGCTTCGCGTCGAAACGGTTCGGGTTTGAAACGGTACGGGTCGAAACGGTACGGTTCGATACGGTACGCGTCGAAACGGTTCGGTTCGAAACGGTTCGCGTCGAAACGGTACGGTTCGAAACGGTACGGGTCGAAACGGTTCGTGCCGAAACATTTAATGATTTTTGGATTTTTTAGAATTTTTATGATTTTTTAAAAATTTTTTGATTTTTAGATTTTTTTGAATTTTTTAGAACTTTTTTGATTTTTTAGAATTTTTTTTATTTTTAGATTTTTTTGGAATTTTTTTGATTTTTGGAATTTTTTTGATTTTTTGGAATTGGATCAAAATGGCAACTGAAAACATTTTTTAAGGAAATCCTCAAAATACCCCTGTTACAAACTGGGTTTTTGGATGGAGTTAGACAAAATGATCAAAATGGCAACAAAATGTAAAAGTCAGGGACACAGAGGGGAAAAAAAACTATTTGGATCAAAGTGGCAAATTTGGACAAAACTCAGGGACTAAAATGGCAATTTACTCTTTTGGATATGTTATTTTGAATTATTGAAAAATAATTTACATTACTAAATTTAGAGAGCTATGTATTAATTTTTCTTTTCAAAACCGAGCCAAACCAAGCCGAGCCAAGTCAGCTCGGTTTAAAACCAAGCCGAGCCCAAGCTTAAATTTCCAGCTCGGTTTCAAATCCGAGCCGAACCGAGCCAACTCGGTTTATAATCGATGCGAGCCCGAGTTTAGCCTGGCTCGACTCGTAATCAGCCCTACGACTTGGCCCATCTTATGACTAACAAAAAAAGTACATATATCTTGTAATTTGGATGTCTAGAATTGATTTGGTTCGTTAATCTATCATAATTTGATCACTTCTTGAAATTGTTGTATTGTCTCCTACATCTTATGTACCAAAATGGTTCTTAGGCTAGGCGGGGTGGTCCGTTATGGACCATCCATAACGCGTTGAACCATCACGAAACACCGCCGCCGGACCATCCATAACGCGTGAAAAACAAAGCGCGTTGAACCGATAACGCGTTGAACTTTTGAAAACTTGGACCGTTGTTGATTTTTTGACCGTTTTAAAACGGTAATATTCATTAAAAAAACCTTTAAACCATTTATCTATTTATATCTCCATATTAAACCATTTTACACACACCAATCTACATCTTTTAAACCATTTTAAACCCATTTCACACAATTTTTATATCTTTCTCAAATGGAATTCCCTACGGATTCGACGTTTCCGATGTCTAGCGATAGTGATATCGAGTCGTCTTCCGACAACGAAACGCTAAAATATTTTGTGTCGGTGTATAACGAGCTTGATGCCGATTCGTCCCTACACAAGTTCATGTTCCACAAAATATCCATCTAGAATTGTGTAATGAAGAAACTCACTTTCGGTTGAGATACGATTTAATCGAACTAGTAGGTTCTTTAGGTTTGGAGTTTCATGATTCGGACGAGGAGTAGGTTTTTTTTTAATTGTATGTTTCTAGTATGTTAAATTGAAGTAGTATGTTTTAAATTTAATGAAATTTTTAATTTTAGTGTTTTATTGTTAATTTCTAATTTTAAAATGAAAATTAAAAAAATTTGGGAGTGATAGAATTCCAGCACTAGTGATACCACCCCCCCTACATTTCTATTACTAGTGATAGAATTTTTTTTTTTTTTTTTTTGAACGGCAAATTTGGATCACTGACGGACCACTGGAATATCATCGTGCCACCAGAGGAACCACCCGATCATGTCCATCTCCACTAGGCATAATGTCACACCAATTCAGGAGGAAACTCAATAAATATGAGAAAACCCCCCTTGTGGGAATCGAACCCAGAACCTATTGGTCCCAAAGCCTTATCCCACCACCAAGATGCCACTAGGCTACAAAGCCATGGGCACTAGTGATAGAATATTGGATGATGACATGACATGATTTGATTGGATAGTGGGAGTGATAGAAATCTATCACTAGTGACCACCCCTCCTCCCCTTAGAGGCTTTTGGACGACATTAACCCAACAACGTCATAACGATTTGAGTCTTTTCATTTAACTATCTTTAACGTCATAACGATTTGAGTTTTTTCATTTAACTATCTTTACTAGTTTAAACTCATTTTTTGAACTATGATATTCTAACAACTATTATATTATTTTATTTGTTTATTATTAAAATCCCTAAAGCTAATGACAAGTATGCCATGTTAACATAGCTGCTATGAAGATGACATGTTAGCAAATACAAACGTCATGCTGTATAAAATAAGCAGATTACCTAACAATATGAGAAGTCTTTAATATACATAAGGAATAAAATAAAATTTTAATACTCTTAATTAATAAAACAAATTGATGCATCAAAATAAGTCTCCATACTTAAGTACCAATTTTTACATCGATAGTTTGGGTGGCTCGAAAGGTCAATGGATTAAATTTAATTGGTGGTAAGCTGTAAAGAACCCGAAAAGGAGGGATCTAATGTGAAATAAAAGTAGATTAGTGAGTGTATTGAATGGTTTCAATCCATTAGTTTAAAAATTGCTATTTCAGTCCATTAGTTTCATTTTCATAACCATTTCAGTCCACCAACTTAACTCCCATCCATTTATTCTGTTAACTTTGGGTGAAATGACCAAATTGCCCCTGCTAACTTAACAAAATGTAATAAAAAAATTCTAAAAAATCTAAAAATCAAAAAAATTCCAAAAAATTCAAAAAAATCTAAAAATAAAAAAAAATTTAAAAAATCATAAAAATTCTAAAAAATCCAAAAAAATTCTAAAAAATCTAAAAATAAAAAAAATTTAAAAAAATTTAAAAAATCGAAAAAATTCAAAAAAAAACTAAAAATAAAAAAAATTTAAAAAATCATAAAAATTCTAAAAAATACAAAAAAAAAACTAAAAAATCTAAAAATAAAAAAAATTCCAAAAAAATCAAAAAAAATCTAAAAATCAAAAAAATTTTAAAAAATCATAAAAATTCTAAAAATCCAAAAAAATTCTAAAAAATCCAAAATGTTTCATTAAATGTTTCGAACCCGAACCGTTTAGAGCTGAACCGTTTCGACGCGAACCGTTTCGACCCGTACCGTTTCGAGCCGAACCGTTTCGACCCGTACCGTTTCGAGCCGTACCGATTCGACGCGAACCGTTTCGAGCCGAACCGTTTCGACCCGTACCGTTTCGAGCCGAACCGTTTCGACGCGAACCGTTTCGACCCGTACCGTTTCGAGCCGAACCGTTTCGACCCGTACCGTTTCGAGCCGAACCGTTTGCCGAACCGTTTCGACGCGAACCTTTTCGACCCGTACCGTTTCGACGCGAACCGTTTCGACCCGTACCGTTTCGAGCCGAACCGTTTCGACGCGAACCGTTTCGACCCGTACCGTTTCGAGCTGAACGGTTCACGTCGAAACGGTTCGGCTCGAAACGGTACGGGTCGAAACGGTTCGGCTCGAAACGGTACGGGTCGAAACGGTTCGCGTCGAAACGGTTCGGCTCGAAACGGTACGGGTCGAAACGGTTCGCGTCGAAACGGTTCGGCTCGAAACGGTTCGGCTCGAAACGGTACGGGTCGAAACGGTTCGCGTCGAAACGGTTCGCGTCGAAACGGTTCAGCTCTAAACGGTTCGGGTTCGAAACATTTAATGAAACATTTTGGATTTTTTAGAATTTTTTTGGATTTTTAGAATTTTTATGATTTTTTATTTTTAGATTTTTTTGAATTTTTTGGAATTTTTTTTATTTTTAGATTTTTTAGATTTTTTTTTGTATTTTTTATAATTTTTATGATTTTTTAAAATTTTTTTGATTTCTAGTTTTTTTTTGAATTTTTTGGAATTTTTAAAATTTTTTGTAATTTTTTTGATTTTTAGATTTTTTAGAATTTTTTTGGATTTTTTAGAATTTTTATGATTTTTTTTATTTTTAGATTTTTTTGAATTTTTTGGAATTTTTTTGTTTTTTTTTTTGGATTTTTTTTTATTTTTAGATTCTTTAGAATTTTGTATTACAATTTGTTAAGTTAGCAGGGGCAATTTGGTCATTTCATCCAAAGTTAACAGAATAAATGGATGGGAGTTAAGTTGGTGGACTGAAATGGTTATGAAAATGAAACTAATGGACTGAAATAGCAATTTTTAAACTAATGGATTGAAACCGTTATTTTTGACAAACCTCAGGGACTGAAATAGTAATTAACTCTAAATATTAATTAAATAAACATCTCACTTTCACTTTGAGGTATCATTGATCATGTGTAATCTCAATATGATTATGAACCATAGTGACTCTTTCTATTAATATTTATTTTAACTTTTACAAATAAGCTAAATTCACGATATACATTTTTCATTCTTTGTTTAACTTATAATTTAGAGTTAATTACACAGATGGACCCTATGGTTTATAGCTAGTTTCATCTTTGGGAACTAACTATTTTAACAGGTTTAGGTTTTATGGCTTCAATTTTATAACATTTTCGGGTACTAACACCAAAATTAGTTAATTTTATCAATATAATGACTAAAATACCCTTCAATTTTTTATTTTATTTTAGAGTTAATTACTGTTTCCGTCCCCGTAGTTTATCAAAAATCACTATTTCAGTCCATTAGTTTAAAAATTGCGATATCAGTCCCTGTGGTTTCACTTTCGTAACCATTTCAGTCCATGCGGTTTCACTTTCGTAACCATTTCAATCCATTATTCTGTTAAGTACAGGGACTGAAATGGTTACGAGGTGGACTGAAATGGTTACGAAAGTGAAAACACAGGGACTGAAATCGCAATTTTTAAACTAATGGACTGAAATAGTGATTTTTGACAAACCACATGGACGAAAACAGTAATTAACTCTTAATTTTATCAATGTAACACCATTGAGTACTAACATCTAATTTTATTTAAGTTTAAATTAATTTTACAAAATCTATTTTTTATTATTTTCATATTTTTATTATGTCTTTTAATTAACATAAAATCTATTTAATTATTTTTATTTTCATCTTTTTATTAAATTTCTTATTTAACATAAAATTTACTAGTTACACCAGTATTTTTTTTGTTCATTTACATTTTACTATTTTAGAACTTATACAGTTTCTATTTTTATTATATTGATGTGAGATATAAAATATATATTAATATAAAATTAATTATATGCACAATTCCGTCCTAAAAAATTAAATACACAATCTAAAAGTTTACTCGATACATGTTAGTTGAATCCAAATTTGAAAACGAGTAAGGTTTACATTATTTAAAACTAACAGCTTTATACATGTCTATTTTTTAATTTACATGAAAGATATTTATTATTATCTATCATATATATCCAAAATTGAAAACGAGTAAGGTTTGCATTATTTAGAACGAGTAAATATTTTATTTACATAAAACTATATAGCTAGTAGATTTTATTTAAAAAATCTATTTAAAAAAATACTGATGTAACTAGTAGATTTTATGTTAAATAAGAAATTTAATAAAAAGATGAAAATAAAAAAAATAAATAGATTTTATGTTAATTAAGAGATATAATAAAAAGATGAAAATAAAAAAATAAATAGATTTTGTAAAATTGATTTAAACTTAATTAAAATTAGGTGTTAGTATCCAAAGGTGTTACATTGATAAAATTAAAAAAATGGAAGAGTATTTTAGTCATTATATTGATAAAATTAACTAATTTTAGTGTTAGTATCCAAAGGTGTTACAAAATTAAAACAATAAAACCTAAACCTGTTAAAAAAAGTTAGTACCCAAAGGTGAAACTATCTATAAATCATAGTGTCCATCTATGTAATTAACTCTATAATTTATATAGTATCTTCTTAACTATTTGTTTTACGCACTAGAAGCTTTTGATTTTGTTTCTTGATAACTTGGGTGAAAGCTTTACGGAAAGTCACCCATAGTTGGATTGTAGTCATCAGAATATGTTTAACTATGGAGTACTTTTCGCATTTACAATCAAAGCACAATAATGATATTCAAGGCTGGCCATTTCTTATGTCTCACTATTTCTCTTGCAATCGGAACAAGATAAGATTTATATAGTGTGTTACGTTTCTCGGATGTAATTTGTGTTTCCAAGTGTAATTTGTGTTTCCAAGTGATGAGGGTATAATCCATGTAGTGAAAAAAAAATGTAATTTAGGAATACATTTAAAGAGTGTGTAAGTTGTTGTCCTGAAAAAAAAATCAATGTTATCTATACTATATTATAATGCATGAGGGAGGGGTATTTTAAGATACCCAAAAAATAAGAACTTTTCACCCCCTTTATTTATAGAAAGACCCCTAAAATGAGGGTACTTTGGTCTTTTAAAAACTATTTATTTTTTAGCCCCTAAACTTATTACATTTAAATCCCTTAGATTTTAACAAAATTATAGATAATTAGTTACATTTTTCTCTTTCTGCAACAAACTTATAATTCTTTTACGTATTTTTGCCATATCTTATAAATTATAATGTTTTAAAAAAATCTAAAGGTATCGTGACGACCTACTCATTTTTGTCGACGTTTTGATGTTTGTTTTGATCAATATTAACGTGTGAATTAAAATGTACAAGTGGACGATGCGTTTGTATACAAGTGATTAAAGCAAAACCGATAAGACTTGCAAACGTGTACAACTTATGACTAACATGTGGTTGAAATAAAAACAACTAACAAAGAAAAAAAATACACCACAATAGATTAAAACAACCCTAACAAATTAAAACAAGTGTTTGGAATAAAGATGTACCTTTCTAAAGTACAAAATTTTAAGCCACAAAGTACAAACTTTTATAGCATAAGTGAATTTTGGGCCGGCCAGATCTATTCCATTTCCTGTATCCAAATTTTGAATTCCCGCAACTATCTCAAAACCCCCGTTAGCAGCCTTTTTCTCTCATTTGTAGAGAGAGAAGAGAGGAAAAAAGGAGAGTTAAAAACAGAACGAGGAGAGAGAGAGACGGGAAGGAGAGCATGATAGAGAGTTCGACAAGGGTATTGGGTGGCGACCGGAGGCAGTAGCGGAAGGAGATCTGTAGTCTGATCGGCGGCTAGGGTTTGTAGTCGATATCGGGTGTGTCGCTGGTGGCTCATATTAAACTCAAATTCGACAGGTCAATTGCTTTGAAACATGTAGGTCTTTACTTACTACAAAACTCCAATTTCATGTTTACTGTTTATCACAGAAATTTACAGTTTTGATTACGGATTATTTGCTCTTTTAGCAATGTTTTTCTTTCAATTTATGAACGATGAAGTGTTTTGCCTTCTATAGAAGAGGAACAGAGGGCTTACAATGTTATTCTTAAGAATAAAGAGGTAAATGTTCTAAATTTAACTAATATTTTTCATCTGTAGGATGTATTGTTTGGGATATCCTTTCATGCTAGGGTTTATGATTCTCTAAATTGACTTATATTTAAGCTTGAAATTGAGAGATCAAATCTATACACACGACATTATAGTATGAATATTAACACTAAACATGTCATAAGCTTGCATTCTTATAACTTGGTTAAATAATACCAATATGACATGCTTGTACACAAGCATTCTGGTAAATTTTACTTTATATATGAAGCATTGTAGAATGAAAAATGAAGCATGATTCCTTTTTTTCATATATCTTCATTCTCTGTTGCAAGTGTTAGTAAGTGTTTGTCGGTTTATGCGTATATTGATCATAATATGGTTTTCAAGAAGATGAATATTGATGATTTTGAGCTTGGAGATTATCTTGGTATGGATTGACAGGCTGCAGAAATAGATAGATGGATGGAACAAGAAACAAAAGCAGGAAAAACATATTCAGAAGCTTTTGTTACTTGGTGTATAATACTTCTTCACTCTAATAATTTTCATTGTTTTTGGTTTATATTCTTTCATGAATGTGCAAACTGGATTTGCTTTTGTGTAGGTGCTGGAGAGCAGATCAGGTAAAATTTCTTTATTTTTCACTGAATTATTGCCTTCATTTATAGTTTTCAGTCACATTGTTGTGCTTCCTACTTAAAAAAATAACATTACAACCTCTAACTTACTGTGTTTTGGATATATTGATGATGGACAATTGCAGAATCAGATGATTAAATGTAAAATAAACGGGTTGCATGAGATTATGTTTGATGGTAACATTTTAATTACATACATAAAGTGAACAGTGAGTACATTCTTGTGACGAAAAGGAGATAAACTTTGTGAAATATAAGTAAAATTTTTTAAATATAGGTTAAAAGTAAGGACAATTAGGTAATTTAATGCATCTTTTGATAAACAGTTCTCTTTGTAGGTAATAACAGTGATTATACGATGTCGGACGTGGAGGGTTAACTCGAACTTGTAGAGAATTGTTGTTGTGCTCACCTTTGTTTACGCAGCCTCGCGTCTACCTCATCCTCTTTGTAATATTTTGCTTTTCGGATTTCTTAATTCAAAGCCTTCAAAGGTGTCACCGCTGCTCCACCATACCGCTGCCGCACACCATTGTTTCTCTGCGTCGGCTAATCAGTATCAGGTTTTTAATACTTTTCCTGCACGTTTTAGACAATTTCATGTTTAGGTCAATTTTACATTTATTATCATGGCTATCTTTTTTCCTGGTTATGGCTGCATTTTGAATAACTTCATGAAAGGCGTCAGGTATTTTACTTCGAACGAGTCGATCCCGATTATGTTTGAGAACCTGAGGAATCTTAAGTTTAAGAGTTCAGAGAGCAACTCATTCACTTGCAGGTGCTTAATAATGTTTAATTTTATTGGATAATATTTCAGTTAGCGGTGGCATTGGGTTTGTGGGTTGAATTGATGAGCTTGTGTCAAATACTGAATACATCAACCCGTATAACCCAAATACGGTATTTAACGAGTATGAAGATCACAACTATGCTAGGACTGGTAGTATTGCTACAGAATCGGTTAGTAGTTTTATGTTGTTCATATTCACACACACTCATTAATTTCTCTTACCATCCCTCTCAGGCTCTCATTTATATATACAGACATCTATCTCTGTGTATATATATTTCTATCTAATGATAATCTGTTGGGTTTCTAAATTGTTGAATGTTATTTTTATTATAAGTTTGTATCATGTTGCCTTATTTGAGTAATACTTGAGTTTTTAGGTGGAACTCAAAGAAGGTTCTTTAGACCAGTTCACAAATGTTATGGAGCCCTTCTTGAGGAAATGAGGGATGCTTGTACGGTTGTGTGAAGGTTTGCATTTTCTCTTTCTCTTTAATCATTTTCTCCAAAAGTAGAATTTTTATTGAAACAATATTGGTGCTTGATCTTATTTAGCACACCGAGCCAGGGGTCTCATTGGAAGCAACCTCTCTATTCCTACGGGGTAGAGGTAAGGTTGTCTACATCTTACCCTCCTCATACCCTACCTTAGCTGTGCTATTGGTGGGATTTACCGAGTATGATGATGATGATCTTATTTAGCACACCAATTCTTTCATAAAAATGAATGTCTTGGCCCTATAATCAGACCCTTGCATTTTGCGTAAAAATTACCTGTCACCCGACCCTTGACCCTTCCATGCCTCTTTTATGCTACCTCTATGTATGATTTGCAGTTTATTTCTTATGTTGCTCCTTTTGATGTGAAATAGGTGTGGTGGAACATGTCGGATACTTTGTTGTATGTGAGGAGGGTAATTCCATATCGCCTGAGGTGTCTCGCATATTGGTCAGTATCGCGCGTTTTAAATGACTTTTCTGGTTATATTTATAGTCAGTTATTAGCGTCTCGTAATACGTGGTCATGATTTTGATGTAAATGAGACGTTTAATGTAGATGAAGATGGCTACATCACTTGAGACACGTTGCGTAAGTTATATTAATTTGTGTGCTCTAGCTTTAAAGTAGTTATATGACATGGTTGTTTTCGTGAGACACGGTGCATGTTTGGACACCTTTTATTGCTGGAAATATGTAATAGAATATGCAAATCCCACCAGAAATATAGTAATTCTACTCCTGTTTGGTTAGAATATGCAAATCCCACCAGAAATATAACAATTCTATTCCTGTTTGGTTATGTTGTATCCGATTTATTTTGTACCTGATTAGATCTCAATGGTGTTAGAATTATATACCGTGTTTGGTCATGAGAAGTGTGTTAGAAATATATAAACTTCGTGAACTTTTTTTTTGAACGGCAAAGAATCTCACGTGTAAACCCACCATACTCGGGGCTATGTCCAAAGTCGACTTCTCGACCGCCATGAGACCCCCCTCCCATGCGCGGGAACCGGATAGAATCCGTAAAACCTCGCCCCCATCAGGTTCGAACCCAGGATTAAAGCCCCGATTCGTCCCCTTCGCCCAAAAGTTCCTCGGAAATGGCCTAAGCGAGAATTGAACATGTGTCTCCATTAGAGAGGGCAAGCCAATTTACCACTAGACCAAGTTTTCAAGACCTTCGTGAACTTTTTTATTTATTTATTTCATATATAGAATGAAATTTTGTCGCGTATCTTCAGTTTTGTTTTTTAAAAGTGGATTAGGCTTATAATTTTCAAGACATTATGATAACACATATATTACAATGGATATACAAAATCTGGTTGTGTAGCTCTCGGACTAGAGGTAGAATCTTGTGAAACATTGGTTATTAATTTTCTTTAAACAATCTAGATACAAAAAACAATGATAATAAACTTTCGTACAAGAAAACAAATAACTTTCCAACTAAATTATGTACAAATAGCAGTCAATAACTGAAAATTATTTAACTACAACCATAAGTTATGATCAAACTAATGAATAGTGTTTTCATTATTTTGTTGTCTCTAATTTTGAGACGATATTGTTTTTAGTGAGTAAAGTGTTGAAATACCCGTAATCACGGTGTGGTATAATATTACCTTTGAGGACAAAATTTATTTTAAGGGGCGCAGAATTGTAATATGGATCTAGAAGAATTAACACATTCGTAAGCTTGATCAAATATTATTGAGAAAAACCGAGCACTTTATTAAATAGATACATTGATGTGTATGTGTTATTATAAAATAAGTAAATGAACATGTATTGATGTATACTAATAATAATAATAATAATTTTTTGAAGTTAATCAAATTATTATTCAAATAAATGAAAGGAAAATTACAAAGAGATGGAATTAGGAACTTGAAGTTAGAAATAACAAATAGAATTCAAAGAGGAGTTGTCTGGTACATCGATTCGTTTCCGGTCTTGAATGAGGGAACCATCTCAAGCATTCAAGAAGCCGTCATTGGCATAATCCATGGAAACCTTTTGAGTTATTTTAAGAAATCAGTGTCCTAAATCTTCGCAACTCATCATATTATTCGCCGTATCCCACATCGTTCTCTCTCTGTTTTTTCCAGCGTCGACGACCGCGACAACCACCAAAATCAACATTCAAGTGGTAATAGTTGTAATCGGATCGAAATGTTGTAGAATGCCCTCCTAATCCATTTCGTTCATCAACCTCGCATTACACGGTAGCTTATAAATGTCACCAGTGTTGTGCACCATCACCACTCCTTACCGTCGAATTTGCTTCGTTTTGTGTTCAAGGTAAGAAGTATGACTTTTAAATCGATTGTTAGAACTATTATACGAAACCCAAAACCCAAGATCTATTAACGAACCTGCAACCAGATGTTAACAACTTTTGAGTACCGCAATGTAAAGTGTCGCCCCCGCCGCATCGCGCGGGCACCCTACTAGTGTAATATTATGTATCACTTTTCATTCACGCAACGGTTACTGTATCATGTAATCTTATTAATATACCATTAAAAATTAATGAAATTAACTTAAAATAACGAAACACACATGTACGTGTAGGGAAACCAGAATTTCTTTATTGGAAACTAGGTTATAAACTCGTGTATTACACGGGTTGAATAAATGAATTTTATATACCAAAAAATAAAACATTATCTTTTTAAAAGCCCCCTTTATTGCACGGGTTGAAGAAATGTAATTTTATATATTAAATAATAAAATAAGTTATATCTATAAGAACCATATGTATTGTACGTGTTGAATAAATGTAATATTATATACCAAATAATAAAAAAAATTATATCTTTAAAACCATTGTATTACACGGGTTGAATAAATGTAACATTGTTTACCAAATAATAAAAAATGTATTTTTAAAAACCCCCGTGTATTACATGGGTTGAATAAATATGATTTTATATACCAAATAATTAAAAAATATATTTAAAAAAACTAACAGATTTTTTTATATTTAAAGTAGGATAAGATTGAATATTAATCTGAACTAACGGATATTTTTATATTTAAAGTAGGATAAGATTGAATATTAATCTATATTTATTTAGTTCATATAAGATTGAAAAATCATATAATTGAATAGGTGGGAGGTTGTATTATGATAAATCGGTTAACCGTACTGAATGATAAAGATAATAGTGATTATTGAACAAATTAATTAATCGAATTTAACAGAAACATTTGTGATGTTAGGCGGATTTTTTTTAATTATTTAAAAGTTAATATCAACTCTGGAATTCGTATGAATTCTTATTAGATTTGATTAAATATTATTGATAATAAAAAATTGTATTAGATTAGATTTGATTAAATTAATATTATTAATAATAAGAATTTTAATAAAAATTGGTGAAATCTGTTAAAATTATCCATGGAGATAAAATGGTTATTAAATTATATATACGTAAAGCATCTAGTTTGTATTAATTTAGATTAAATATTATTATTTTTAGTATTATTAATCAATTAAATGAGAGAATAACAAGTGTCCCAAAACTGGTTTATTTTATTATATAGTATAGATTTATAATTTTTTTATATAAGAGGCAAACCTTAAAGGCTTATGAAATTGAAAATTTGGAATAATACGAAGGGAAAAAAAAGCTTATGAAATTGAAAATTTAGAATAATACAAAGGAAAAAAAAAGAGACAATGATATAATGGTCAATAATAACTCTTGTTATGTTATGTCATGCTTTCCTAGTTATTCACTCCACAAACATTCCCCTGCTCATTCTGTCTCCTTTGACTAAAAGGCATTTTGATTTGGCTCATTCTATATACACCCCCTTCCTTCCTGATTACACCCCCCTTTGAGAGGAAAACTGTCGGTCCCACACAGGCCCCACTTGTAAGTATGTAAGAGGAGGGGGGTGAAAAAAGTAAATAGGGGGGTGTAGAAAGTAGCACCCTTTGATTTTGTTCTGCCCTAATCATGCTTATAGCCATTTAAAAAAAAACTTTTTATTTAATAAATTTGTGTATTTTCTAACAAATAAGACCTTAAATCATAATCATACTTATAATTAGAGTTAATTGCCAAAATCTTTCCTGAGGTTTGGGCACGTTTACCATTTTCGTACAAAATGACACCTGTGTACCAAATTGCCCCCAAGGTTTGCAACTTTTTACCATTTTCATCCAAACCACTAACTTAGTTTATTTTTTCTGTTAAGTTGAGGATATTTGGATGAAACTGGCAAATATAAAACCACAGGGACGATTTTGGCAATTTACTTAAACCCTTTTTAATTTTTTTATTTAATTATTTGTTACATATATAATAAAAAAGAATATACATGAAGTTTTTAGAAAAAAAAATTAATAGTTTTGTCACATAATTTTTATAAATTTTCATCTAAATCACTAACTCAGATTATTTTTTCTGTTAAGGTGAAGGATGTTTTAAATTTTATAAATTAAGATAGAAATTAATTTACAACTTCTTTATACAAATCAGTTTTACAAAGAGAAAACGTCATTGGTGTACAACACATAACAATCGATTACAACTTTTAGTATTTATCAGTTGTAGAGATAGAAAAAAATTATAAAACGTTACATATTTTTTAAATGTGTTGAGCACCTAGGAAATATGTTGGTAGAAATAAAATATTTATTTAATTAAGATTACGAGGGTAACTAACTAATACTTATTATGAGTGGCTTGAGTAAAGAAACATTTGGTTCATAGCATTATAATTACAATTTGGTGGGCAATTTTAAGGTTTGGTAACGATATGTTGTTTGTAGAGGGGGGGGGGGGGGGGCACTGGCTTCTGTTTTTACTTAGGAGCGAATTTAAAAAAGTAGAAGATGAAGTACAAACTTGGTACATATGATAAGATTTTTTTATTTGACATTTTTCAATATGGTCACCAGCATTTTAGTTTTATTAAATTTAGAGGTTTAAGTAGATTTTATTTTTATAAAATTGATCTATATAAAAAATTAGAAATTAATTTCTGTCTTAGTTTATAAACATACTTCGCCTTAATAGAAAAATTAACTTAGTTAGTGGTTGGATGAAAATTATGTGACAAACCTATTATTTTTTTCATATAAAATTTGCATGTATATTCTTTTTATTATATATGTAACAAAATTAATTAAATAAAAGAAATTTAAAAGAGTTTGAGTAAATTGCCAAAATCGTCCCTGTTGTTTTATATTTGACAGTTTCATCCAAATATCCTCAAATTAACAGAAAAAATAAAATAAATTAGTGGTTTGGATGAAAATAGCAAAAAAGTTACAAACGTTGGGGGGCAATTTGGTACAAAAGTGTCATTTTGGATAAAAATTGCAAACCTGCCCAAACCTCAGAGACGATTTTGGCAATTAACTCTTATAATTATTCTTGACAAGTTATTGTTGTTGTTGTTGTTGTTTTTTTTTTTTTTTTTTTTTTTTTTAAGTTAACCATTCCAAAGCTTATTTTGATCATGAGATTAATTTTGAGGAAGTCAAAGACAAGTTAGGGTCGTTAAAACTTGATGATATCATAATCATGTCATGTTTAGCTGCTAAATGCATAACACAGAAAATCATTTGGTATGAAAAGGGATATAAACATGCGCGAATCAAGATTGAGCCATATAATGATGAAGAATGAATGATGATTTAAGAAAGATGAGTTTGATGACATGTAATCAAAGTGATGAAAATTTTGTAATGCTTTAAATAAAATGGGCAACAATAGTATAATTTGGTATTTTAGAGTCTATGACTCTATGCTATAGAAACAAGTAAGGGGCTGTTTGGTTGGCTCTGAATGAAACCATTCAGAGGTCCACCTCTGATTCGGTCAGAGGTGAAGGTGTTTGGTTGTGCCTCTTAATGGCAAACCTCTTAATGATTCAGTGCTGAATCATTCAGATATGGAAACATGCTGAATGAAAAATAAGACCTCTGTACCCTTCCTCTAACAAAACACGCTGCTCTCCTCCCTCAACCTTTTGCGATGCCACCACAGCCAATGTCCACCATCAACGCCGCTAAACTGCTGCCAAAAAAATTCATCGCCACCTCCACGACCGCCTTCGTGTACGGCGGCGCTGCCGCCGTCAACTAACCTCCGATCTCACTCTCTTCGAGTTTCTCTCTCTCTGCTCTCTGCTCTCCGATCTCCGATCTCCGACTCTCTCTCTCTGCCATGGAACCACGTCGTGCGCCTGAACTACTGCCGCCGCCGCTCCCGGTGGAGCCGTCGCCGGACTGCTCCGCTGTTTCTCTGATCTTTACCATACACTGCAGGAAGTGAGGGTGAGAGGAGTCTTGAGGGTATCGATTGCTTATGTAAGGTTCTCTCCAAGTTGAAAATGAGAGATGGATGAAGTCAAAGTTGTGTGCTCAGATGTTTCAAAGGAATGGTTTAGGTAGAGATCTTCAAAAAAAAAAAAAAAAAGATGGTTTAGGTAGAAGAGAGAGAGAGAAAGTTATGTGGAGAGTTTGAGGATGATTGATGAACATGTATTATAAAATGAAGAAATGGTCAATAAATCACAAGGTTCAAACGACAGGACACCGAAAGTTGGGTAAATATTGGTTTTTTTTAATTATGTTTATAAAATGATTTTTTTTTAATTATAAGGGGTAAAAATGTCATTTTACACAGACATTCAGATGTGCAACCAAACAGCACTTTACTGGTTCAGCACTTACTGGTTCAGAGCCTCTTACCAATTCAGACCTCTTATTCATTCAGCACTTATTGATTCAGATGTTGTCAAACAACCCCTAAATGTAAAAAATAAAACAAAAAGTTTCTTAATATTTATTATCTCAGAGGTATTGTTTGTTTACTTTTTATGGGTTAAGTTATTATACGAATGCGTTTTAATATACAAAATATTTTTAATAAGAAGTGAAGGAGGGGATTTTTTTTAAAATTTTTTTCTCTACTTATGTAATTTTGTAGAGCAATTATAATTACCCTACAAAATTACTCTCCTACTGTAAAATCATGATTTTATTTTTTAAATTTTACAATTAAACGTCATTCTTAAATAGTAAGGAAAAAATTATAAAAAAAAATTATTCCTTCACTTCTTACGTTAAAGGTATTTTATATGTTAAGACTCATTTGTAGTTGATCTTCACACTACGTTTTATAGAACTATCTGATATAAGTTTTGTAATAGTAGATTGTTAGAACTACTGAATATGCAAAATTCTTTTATTGTAGACATCCCGAGTGATCCAACAACATATATTAATATTACCATGAGTCTCATTACGGGTATAGATGATATGATGTGACTCTAACGCTAAAGCATTCAAATAGAACGATTGCATAAGAAATGATAAATCATAGTAAATACTAGTGATACATATTGAATGTCTTTACATGTTAGAAGAAGGTTTTTTTTTTTTTTTTTTTTTTTTTTAATTTATAGTCTTGTTTGACTCGCTATAGTTGTTGTGCACTTTACTAAAAAATGTAATTTCCAAGTTATATTTAATACATGACGCAAAAACTTCTCTTTAGTTTAGATTAAAATTTGTTTAAATCGATGTTGATTCATATAGTATTATAAGCTTCGTCCATACAATCGCTAGAAGATGTTGGGTGCGAACCGAAGTTGGTCCAAATGTCAGGTTAGCGTTTGTCCGGACCATTGTTTGGTCGAATATTGTTCGACAGAATATACGTCATTTATTTACCTTAACCAAAGAATGTCACTAGAAAATATGGTTATTGGATTTTAATAATCCTAAGTTTCACCTGTTGGTCGATAATAATCACAACTTTAAAAATTCCCTCCAATAATCCCAACTTGTAAAAGTTTGGCCACCATTGATCCTTTTCAAACATATAAGAATTTGGTATTCTCAATAGATTCAATTACACCTAGAGACTCCTTAATTGATCTAAGTGCACCTATGTTAGAAAATGATCAATGACGTCCAAACTTTTACAAATTGGGATTATTGGAGAGAATTTTTAAAGTTGAGATTGTTATCGGCCAACAGGTGAAACTTAGGATTATTAAAATCCCACGACCCTAGAAAATATCAACATTGTAACAGATGCTAACTATACATATAAAAATACTCTAGTGTTGTATAATGTATACTATGAATACAGAATAATGTTTTTATGTAATTTGAAAATTTTAAAACAAGTTCATCACTTTCCATTGGATCCTCCTCATCATGTTTTGGTTTGTGTGTGCCATCGATTGCTCTTTTTGGGTCTTTATTACACTTTGTTACCTCTCTATATACCATCCAAGATACTTTTGAACCTTCATGTTACCTATTTGATATTTGACACCCAAAGTTTATATCCTTTTGCAACAATCTATTTCTTAAACAATCTATGTTGAATTTAGTCGTATCTTCTCGAACATAATAAATGAAAATACGTTGTAATAAAGATGATTTCAACACAAATCTGTAATTTAACTAAAGGTACCGCACGAAAACGTAAGTTTTGTTTATAAAATAACTCATTCCATGTTATATAATACATGGTAATAACTTATATGAAGCTAAATGCAACCCGTCACAAAGATG
The DNA here is from genome assembly GCA_030545235.1 of Helianthus tuberosus. Lineage (NCBI taxonomy): Eukaryota > Viridiplantae > Streptophyta > Magnoliopsida > Asterales > Asteraceae > Helianthus > Helianthus tuberosus. The sequence continues at coordinate 39,032 of JARYGA010004017.1, forward strand.
GTATGTTTTTTTTAAAAGAGATCTTGCAAGCTTTTCTGTCTGCGTCATGCAGACCACGCGTAGACATTGCCTTCTGCAAACTGTTTGTTTTTCCGAAGACGTTTTATTAAAAAACGTCTGTGCGAGCTCTTCTTGGTGCAGACTTTGCCCAACCACTTTTAAGATCTTCTAAGGTCTGCAGAGGGTTAGACACCACCACCCACCATCACCGTCCACCACCATCACCGTCCATCACAACCGTCCACGTCCACCACCCACCACCTTCTAGCACCATCATTTGTACACCACCCCTAGTTTATTTTAAAAGTCTACATACGTTAAAAAACAAACAACCTTCTTCTTGCAGACTGCAGAGGTTTGGTCTACCTCTTCTACAGATGTGGTCCGCAGACTGCAAAAATTTTACCTCTTAAAAACAAACCGCACCTAAATCTGATAGTTTGCGTGAATATTATCTTAATCTTAAAAAAAAAAAACAAATGATGTAGGAAGGGAGCAAGCTCTGGGATAATATGGATTGCATATGATTCTTTGGAATGAAATCAAGAATCTTGTAACCTTTAGCATGCCGGTAAAGGGTTCTTTTATATCTTTTTACCATACATTTACACACTTGAATGATGGTCAACTCCATTAGCAAGTTATTGAGACATTATACATATTAACATTCACAAATTGAATACGTCAGGGTAATAGTTGTCGAGAGTGGTTGGCCAAAAGTGGCGGCCACTTTTGACTTTTGTTTGTTTGTTTTTTTTTTTTTTTTTTTCATATAATAGTTATTTATAGGTGATGCCGAATTACAATTTTATCCCAGGTGTAAAATTACGATTTCGTCATCGATTCAAATTAAAATTTTGATTTTGCCCCTTGCTTAAATTTACGACTTTGCCCTCTGTTAAAAAATACAATTTTGCCCCCAGTTTAAAATAAAATTATGGTTTTGCCCTCAGCTAGAGTCCTGCCAAATTACAATTTGGTTCCCAGTTTAAAATAACGATTTTGCCCCCAGCTAAAAATAACGATTTTGCCCGCAGCTAAAATATTACGATTTTGCCCCCCATTTCAAAATAAAAAAAAATTGTTTTGCCCTCAGTTCAAAATATTATTTTGCGTCCATTTTAAAATTACGACTTTCCCTCCGCTAAAAATTGCAATCTTGCCATCGTTTTTTTTCTTTGGCAAAACCATGGTAGTGTTTTATTTTTACTTTGTTGACTTAATTTTGTTTTTATCCATGCCAAATTGCTGCCTAGCACTCGCTAATTGGTACTCACAAGTTATTGTTTTGCCCCAAACTCTAAATTACATGCTTGTCATCGTTTTAGTTCATTTTTTTTATCATAACTATGGTACTGTTTTTCTTTAACTAGTTAACTTGATGTATCTTTTTTATATCGTGTTATAGGTAGCATGTATAACTAACCGACATAAAGGCATACATGTTATTAACCTAAGAAATACTCGGTTTAGCGCCCCGCAACGCGGGCGGCGCATAACTCTAGCTTCCTAACACTGACTCATTAGTCCTGAAAAATTACATTTTTGCTCTGAGCAAAAAATTACGGTCTTATCATCGTTTTTTTTTTCATTGCAAAATTATAGTAGTCTTTTTTTTTAATTGATTGATAATTATTCGGCCATCGCCCCGCAACACGGGCGGGGCATCTACTAGTTTGTCAACAAACACCATAATTGTGAAATCCCCTTTGTGCCCTCCACTATGGAAGCCAGCCAAGTGTACATAACATAACAATGTTGTGGTCTTGTACGAGATGTCCTTGTCATATAAAGGCTTCATGTCTCTTAACAAACTCTTATCTAATTAGTTTGGTTCAATGCACCTATGTTTAATCTCCCTTTTGGCTCTTGGATGTATGTTGGTGTAAATTAGATGACAAAGTACAATCTTAAAAGAGAATTGGAAATAAGAAAATTTAGTCTCAATAAGATTAAGATAAAGTGATTTTAATTATGTGTCAGCCATAAGAATGGTAACTCTAGACAATTTACATAATTGTAGTTGGTCGTTTTCAATGTATTTTTTTTTGAACGGTCAACAAATCCTTCAAATGGGCTACTGGCGAATTCACCATATCGGGATACACTCGTCTCCGAACTGGGGAAAACCCTCACCTAGGGCAAAAGCTCGTGAACACTCGCCCAAAGGCACGCGGGTGCGGTGAGATAAAACCCATTCAGTTCAAGGATCGAACTAGCGATCGCCACCTACTTGTCTAGTCTCCTATCATCACCAGGTGCCGCGAAAACTAATGGGGAGAAGCAGAAATTGAACATGGGTCTCTTGGAAACCAAAGTCTCTCTCTTACCACTCCACCACAAGCTCATTGGCCATTTTCAATGTAATTTATCATTACAATATGAGTTAATTATCCCAATTTTAGGAATGACTACATGTGCTAATCTCATTCTAATTTCCTTCTTTTTAATTCGCTAACCAATCACGATTCAAATTCCAAATCATGCTTTCATTTTCTTGTTTTCATTGGGCTTTCATAGTGGACCATTATCAACCCAATCAATGACCTATGCGATTGGATCATTTCCATCCTATTGTCTTCTGATCCATGTTACAGCCCAAACACACTACTTTTATTTATTGGATGAACCAGATATGTACAAAACCTGTTTTTTTTTTACCTTGTGCTCAAACCGGCTTGGGTTCGGAACCGATTTTACTAATGGAAACCCCAATCCTATCCAAAACGATTTGGGTCGGCCCCAAACAAGGTTTAAAACCAGGTTTTTATTTTCTTTTTTACGTTTAATTTAAAGACAACTACAAATAATTAAAAATACTTCTTTATTATTACTTAAAAACTTTATAAATATACAAAAAAAAAACTTATAAAAGACAAAAAAATGACATTTAATTTAAAAAAAAATATACAAGTGGTGATATTTTACTCGTCACCACTCGAACTTGAGCTATTTAAACATAAATAATCATCAACTGCGGCTTTATCGTCGGTCATTGAATTTGTCAAACCGTCATCTACCTTATCCTCTTATATTTGGCCCTCATATTCTAATTCCCCATCAAATGAGGAAATATGTTAAGTCTCTTTCCGTCACGTCCAAATAATCCTTCAAGCAGATGGACATCCCAACCGATTCCAAAGCGAGTCTTGTTCTCCTAAGCGATATAACCCTGCTACAAGTAGAAAAAAAAACATATTTCGAAGCTACCGTAGAAACTTGGACGGTTAGTAGATCTCAGGCTATAGTGGCTAGGATTGGAAATTGATTTTCCTTACCTTTCCACCAATCCAACATATCAAAATTTTGAAAACCACTTGGAGTCATGGCGGATAAAATAGTCCATCATTTTATATCTTCATAGTTTGCTACTTATAGTGTTACCCTGTTGTGTTTTTGTATTTTCATTTATTAAGGTATTATTATACAAGTTAAATATTGGATCTTGGTTACTACTTGAACTTTCCCCCTCGTTACATTTCTCATTTATTCATGATTTTTGATGTTTAACCATATTCTACTAGATAAACATCAAACATATCTAATAAATGTTTATTAAATTTTCTACATATGGTTTGACATTATAACCGGTCAGCATCAAGTGAATCAAAATGTTAAAGTATATTTTCAAGTAAAGTTTCAACCCCTAGTATGTTTAAACGAGGGTTCATTACAGCAGCACAAGTTATAACCATCGTGTAGGTCCCGATGCATCACACAAGGATCGATAAACACATAATCACACACTTATAAATTGTGCAGAATCTAATCTACACACTAGACGTATCAAACACAATCACGTAAATAACTTTTCCTTTGTATTGATCACCAAAAACGTGTTTACAAATAGTTCACACATAGTAGCTCGCGAACACTATCTCTTGAATTCTAATCAAAATGACAAGCACACACACATATACAATTCACGACTAAGTGCGCCACTTGTTAGCTAACTGCTCCAGTTATTGACTTGCGTAGTTAGACTAATTGCGCCTTTAGGCTAACTATGCTTGGAGGCTAAGTGCACCGGCACTTAGTCTTTTATATAAAACCTATACAAAATCTACCACATCAATATAAATCTATCAATCAAGACTTCTTCACTTAGAATAGATCTACAGACCCCCCCCCCCCCCCCCCCCCTGACGATTTCTTGTAGATGACTTTCGTTTATGTTTGCCCAATTGATTGGTAGTTGACTTCCAGCACAAAATCCATTCTACACGCATAGCTCGACAACTCTTTTGTATTGCAAACCATGCAATCTCTAACCCATATGATATTGAATTTCAAACTTTTGCAACTTCTTTATATCACTCATAAAGAAATTAATCAGATTGATTGCATCATTAATTTGAACAATCTCATCAGTAAGATTATCTCGAGTCATCACAACCTCAGGGGTCAGGACATCTACAAACCAACACTTCATATCCTTCAAGATATTCAACGGATACTTCTTCAAAGGTATCTTCTTTACACATTTCAGTGGCTTATAAACAATCTTGTACGAACATTCACTAGTCACCGGATTCATCCTTGTCTTATCTTTAACTCGTTGACTAACTTAAGGTTTGATATGATCCCATTTCAAATTCTTAGCTTCTATGTATTAATTCAAGTTGCTTAAGCGTATGAACCTCACAATTTGGTAATGAACTCCGATACTTTATCTTGGGTTTGAGGTTCTGAACGCCATATGTTCGTTTGATACAAAAAAGTTTTATCTCACGATCATACATTCACAATTTGGTAATGAACTCAGATTCTTTATCTTGGGTTTGAGGTACCGAACGACATATATTCGTTTGATACAAAAAAAAGTTTTATCTCACGATCATACATCCAATTGAAAATCATTCCAAGATTCTCCTTCTTCGAAATGTAACTCAACTTTAATTTAAGAGTCGAGGAGGTTTTTGAAACATTCTTTAACATCTTTCTTAGTTGTGATATGCAATCATCAACTGGTTTATCAGAATTAGGCTTTTCAACAACTTTATCAACAACTTCAGGTGTATCATCAGTTTCGATTAATCTCTTGTAACACATACGATAAATCAATCGCCACACCCTAATTACTCTAATATGTCGTCTTCACCTTATCTAGTTCTAACTTCAACATCTAATTCATCAAAACTTCCCCAATCCTCCATTATGCCTTCCACAATCTCACCTTCTTCCAAATCATCATTTTTACTAACAACTTCAGCTTTACTCAAATCAGTACCTTCAGCATCTTCATTAGATCTATAATTAGAATCAGAAGACTACATCTCCAAATCATCAAGATCTATTAGTGCTCCAATCTTCTCATATTCTAACCTAACCATTTCATCAACAAGTTCAACAAACTCCCCCTTAGATTTGTTTTCCCTGATTCCTTCCCTCATAATCCCCCCCCCCCCCCCAATCAGATTGTCCCTCAACACTAGCACCCGTTGTAATAGTATTACATCAACATCAAGCTACTTGGATGCTAACCATCTTTCGATGCTTTTGGATCATTGATTTGTTGCATAATATGTCATTTTCTCCTTGTATTTTGTATATTATTTTAATAGTTTCTGAGTTGGTATTTTATTAGTTTATATTAATATAGGTCCTTGTGCGAAAAAAGATTAAAAGCGAGCTTAAACGATACTAAACGAAGAAACTGGAAGTGGTTAATAAAGTGTGAGGGATGAAATTTTACTTTGTGGAATATTATAACAAGGTTGCGTCATGGTGGCTAATGAAACTCGAGGGGCTGGAACTGAATAAGCTAAAAGTATAATAATCGCATTGCAATATTTAAAAAATTCAGAGGGCTAGATTTGGGGTTAATTGCATCGATAGTCCCTGTGATTTGCCTTTTATTCACGTTTAGTCCCCAACTTTTCAAAATAGCATGTTTGTTCCCTGTGGTGCGCTCACTTATTACTCGGGTAGTCCCCTAAGTGGATGACCATTAGTTTACTCAGTTAAGTCCATGTTAAATGACAAAATTGCCTATAATGATAAAACAAATTAATTTAATAATTATTATATATATATATATATATATATATATATATATAGGATTAGGTTCAAGAGTGAACACTAGTGTAGCTTGCGAACTGAGTGAACTAATCCTGACCATACACATGTGTAGATTAATGGCCAGGATTTGATGTTGAAATACACTAGTGTATTTTACGATTTGATGATGAGATCCTGGCCATACACGTGTGTAGATCAATGGCCAGGATTTGTTCACTCAGTTCGCAAATACAATAGTGTTCACTCTAGAACCCCACCCTATATATATATATATAT
>JARYGA010004018.1:0-59075 GCA_030545235.1 Helianthus tuberosus
ATATCATCTGTGGTATACTCACCTGTAAGACTGAATATTGGGATCTGGATACGGGAGTATATTCAAGTAGTGGGACACACGAATAAGTTCAAGAGCTTAAAACATTAATCTCATATCTCGGATCAATTGAACTTTGTGTGAAAATTTAAGTGGACAAACATACTGACAATCTAAGTGAATCGTTTAGAGCTTAAAATGAAATAAAGCTTAACGGTGTTGGTGATTTATCACAAAAACTGATATGATCCTCTTGCACGAACTCACAAAAATATTGTTTGTAAATTTTTTATTTACTGCTTTTTAGTACTTTCAAAAATCCAAAAAGATTTTAGTGTGTTTTAGCATAAATTTTGAATAATTCAAAAAGATTTTCGACAACTGGTGTTGGAAAGCTGATTTTCGAAATTCCGAGTGCTAAACATGAAGAACAAATGGTTTGGGTGAAAGTGTTTGAAGAATATTGTAATGAAATGAGAAAATGGTTTTCAATAAAAAAAGTTATTCCTGCAAGTGATTGATTAGATTTGAAAATCTTATCCACAAAATGGTTATCAGGAAATTTATTTTTGGGAAGAGTTTTTGCAGGTTTACGATCTAAGAATCTGTGGAAAGTGAATTCCAGACTGCGCTCCCAGCTTAGTGAAAGGGGGAGTCTGAGGACATCGAGAGGGAGTCTGAAGATAGTAGAGCCAGATTCAGATTCTGAAGATTTTGAGAAAGAATTAGAGATTGATTGAGAATTCTTGCAATGACAAATACTTCAGAGGAAGATCGAAGACTGATAAAGATTGTAGATTGACAATTGAAGACTCGACACTGAAGACTCCGTCAACATCCGAGGGGGAGTTTGTTGGTGCACTAGGTTTGTCGACTACGTCTTATATCGAGTCTCGGGTTAATTGCGGATTAGTTCAAGCATGATGTCATAATACTGATTGATGACATCATTTTATGACATCATCATCAGCATCATGATTACATCATCACACAAGAAGACAAAAGAATTTATGAAGCTTGAGTCTGATTTCGTCAAAATGATCTAGAACCGATTTCGTTAATATGTATAAAAGTGATTTCGCCCTTATGACAAGTGGGTGATTTCGCTTATGTGTCAAGTAATAATTCCGCTCATGTGGTCAGACTAGTTTCGCTTATAAGGTTAGTGTTAGGTATCGCTTATATGGTAGTGACATATAAGCGAAATAGGTGACCCTATATATAGACACATAAGCGAAATCTCAGTCATAGTTCTAGGTGATTGTCTTCCGGTTAGCCACGAAGTGCTGCCGAAGTGTTGTCAGGTCTGTAATTGTTCGTATATCAATATAAACAACAGTTAAAGGTGAATAGTTGCTGAATTACACCGAAACACTTGTTTCCGCCTCTTGTTTTGGTGAAAAACTCTTCTAACCGACTCGTTCGGATCCGAAACCGATCCTACAGGAGCTCAATCTATTCCGAATCATCAGGAAATTGAAGTCACAATCCTCGATGATGACGGACGACCCAAGTCAATGAAGGCTTGGGCCCCCTTTCCAACTAATCTCTGAGCGAGTGTACAGGATGTTCCAGGAGGAACTATCGATCGTCTTAAGATTGTTGATAACGGAGTGTCCATGCACAAGATAGGCGACTTAAGGCTCCTAAACATCGTTACATCTAGGAGTTATTGCCTTTGATGGAGAGAAGAAAAAGAAAATAAGACAAAAATGTCTGATGAAAGAAATTGAAAACCTTCGACAAAATGAAAATCATACCAATGTTTGATTGTTCAAGGCTTTAATCGGGTCCCCAGGATAGATTCAATTAAAATGTACACACCTGCAGCACGTCTGAAGTTCAAGTCCACAAGATGAACGTGCAGTGTACATTTCTTCGCGGTGTGATTGAAGAAAATGTGTTTGTTGAACAAACCAACCAGGTGTGCGGATGCCTTGGCGTGGATTGAACAACCGCACACTACTTCTCAAGAGAAAGATAAAGACCTTCGCTGGTGCAATATGGAAGACCAGCCGGACCTAATGGTCTATGATCTTGTTGCTGTGAAGAGTTTTCTCGGATTATTTGAAGTAGCTACAAAAATCGACTTTGAAATCCACACCGGGTGGATATCCAGTTTGGGAGAGCACTCAGATTCCTTACAATGCACGAAGCAGATGCAGGATACGGTTTTGAATTTCTAATCTCTCCTATGCTTGTCGATATTTAAGCAGCTTTTTGAATTATTATCTCGTATAGCACTCTTTGGCCAGACACGTTGATCTCGAATATCACCTCACACGTGATTGTTTCAATATGAAACTCGTCAATGTTGTCATGGTCCGCACCGCTTACCGAAATGCCAACTGATTTTTCCAAAATTCGATAAATCATTTCTGACAAAAATTTAATTTTGGTAAACGACATTGAGGTAAAACATGAGTTAACCGACATCGGAAAATCGTTTTTGTAAATATCTCTGTGTCTTTTAAATTTATCTTAGTTTGTTGATTTTAGGGGGAGTAAATCCAAAATTTGAAAATTCAAAAACATCGAAAAATTTCAAAAGGCAAAAACAATAGAAAAACAAAAATGAGTTTCCTGGCGAGAAAAAGAGAAAATGATAGTACATCAGTGGTCTGTTGAAACCTCTTTGAACCAAACTTAAAATGAAAAGCAATAAGCAGCTCTATATAAGATGTATCGGTAGGCTCACAATCATTTTAAAGTGTGCAGGGTGATATAAACCTAAATCGACTGAAAACCAGGTGGGAACCACACCTTGGCATATGGTCTTAGTACCGAAATTTTGTTTGATTGATTGCCGAGGTTCTGAGATATTCGGTCTTTATGTTGTTTATCATTTGGGTATCATGGTTGTATCTTTTACCGGAAAATAACGGAGACGAAGTCTAGATCTTCCATGATACTATACATACGTGTACATGTTGCATTCGACCTCAATAAGTGATCAACAATCACATGTCCAAACAAAATAAGTGATAATATATCATAGATTCTTTGCGGGAGTCAAGTTCGTCTCTTTGCTGTACGAAAGTACTGACCTGTTCACGGACTTGCTCCCGTGCCCTCATGCATCTGAAAATGAAGTTCCTCATCAATAAGTGATTCTATCACATAGGGCTTGTTTTCAAATCAAAATAAGTGAGTTTCTCACATTCTTTTATACGGTCAAACAGATGATAAATGGTATACTCACCGGTAAGATGAACTCTCGTGCATACCTTGATACGGGAATGTGTTGTGTGTGGATGAACACCGGTCGGTAAGTATAAATCATACACTAATCGTATCCCCTCGCCATGATTACATCTGATAAGTTGAGCTTATGTGGACAACAATACCGATAATTGTTATAGGATGCTTATTTAAATGCTAACTAATTGAACAAAAAGAGCGTTTTGGCGTGACCATACACTGATATGATTCTCTTACCCTCGAAACTCGCAAAAAGAATGTCTGTAAATATTTATTTACTGCTTTTCGTTTCTGCATCTTTGTATATATTTATTTATTGCTTTCCATCTTTACATTTGAAAAAAAAAGATTTTAGGTGTGTTTTAATATAAATTTTATAAAAGCCAAAAAGATTTTGCTTCTAGTTTATTTTTGATTGACCGATGTTGGAACTCGAGTCTATCCTACCCAAAAATCCTGATCGTAAGCCGGAAAACAGTTGCATCTTCAAAAACAGTCGAAGTTAATAGATTTTGAAAGTTAAATGATTAAAACTGAACAATTTTTAAACTTTCAAACTGTTGTCGGTCGGTGTTTGATTGAGGTTTGATCTTATATGAGTCGTTTGTTTAATTTGTCTAAATTCCAGGCGGTTGTTCTCATTACGTGTTTAGCTTTCTTGTATGTGCAATGCGATATCAGAATCAGCTAAAGGCGAAGAGAACGTGTCAGATGACAAGCCGTAAAGTGAAGACACGACGTTGATGCAATCAGAAGATCAAGATGAGCGGGTTGCAGTTGATCACTCATCAACACCACAAGGATCTAAAGAATTGACGATCAAAAGATTCACGAGCATAACTCAAAGGAGAGCTTATCTTAAGGGGGAGTTTGTTAACACACTTCCTAAACGAAAAGGGAGTTTGTTGATACACTTTCTTCTTACGACGCATGAAGACCTTTGAAGATCCTCCGACATGGAAGACATGGAGAACGAACCATCACGAGTAGCGTCCAAGGGGGAGTTTGTTGGTACACTTTATGTGGACGCGACTCGACTTGGTTCGATTCGTTTCGGTTCGACACGGTTAGGTTCGGCTCAAGCCCGACGTCACGACATTCCTCCGTCGTGCGCCCTAGAGTTCGACACGCGAAGCAAGGAGAGCCGCGAACCTATTCCCAATGACACATCATCATGACATCATCATGATGATGTCATGATGATGTCACAATGTTGACTAATCTTTGCATAATGAATTCTTAGAATTCACGTAAATGTGAATTGTTAACTGGGCCAATCAAATCACTTGGGCCTAAACTCTTGTGGGCCGAATCCTTTTGATCAGTATGCATGTCGATGAAACTCTACAAGGTTTCGTCGACTTTGGAGTTTAGTCAAGTGTTTCATCGACAACAATAGGTTTCGTCGACCCGTTCAGTTTCGTCGTACCTGGTCCTATATAAACAAGACTGAAGACAAGTGTGAGAGAAAGAGAGAGAACCGAGAGTTTAGTTGTGTTTCTTTGTAATATCATTCTGTAACGAAACTATATCGGTATCAATATACAAAGGTTAAACGGTATATCTTTTTGTTGTGTTTATCTCTCGCTCGGTTTGTATCGTAACGTGGATTCCGCACTCGTTACTGTGACATCTGTGCCTCCACGACCATCAAACAAATACCAAATCAATTAAATATTGTATTTCATACTTGGGATTTGTATAAATATGTGTATCATTTGCACATATCAATTCTCGTTCGATTTCGAGCTCTAAATCGCTTTCTGGAAAGTTATACGCGAACTGGTGCGTAAACGTAATCAGTTTAACGCGACAAACACTCTGGAACAGTGAAATAAGCTTAACATACCTTAAATAACCTTTACATAACTTAGAAATAAGTTTTGGCAGGTTTGGTGTGTCGAAATCAAGTTCATTCGCTTACAGGGACTAATTTCGACAAACTGCGAAAGTATGCCGATTTGTACTGTAACGAACATTTGAGAACATGACCATAAGTTAACAATACCCTAAAAGCGTCAAAATAAATTTTTTGGTCATTCAGGGACTAAAAGCGTCAAAAGTGCATAAGTTTACATTTTCGCGCATATCTTACGTTCTGAATACATCCGGACATCCAAAACTTTATGTGATCATTAAAATATTTTATTTTAGTGATTGGCATGATAAAATTCCATTCGTCGCGTAATTTCGATCGTTTTTGCGTTCGTTACGACTTCCGTCGTAATTAACCGAACAACTCAACCGTACGACCAAACGAACCGACATCCGAGATATTTTTGAGCATGTTTTGAGTTCCCTATACTTTAACTTCATTTTAGAGCCTTGAAATGAGGTTAACGGAGCTTAAACGTGTCAAAAATGAGCCGAAATGCAAGATTCTGAAGTTTAGGGACCAAAATTGTCATTCTGCCATAGTTATCTTAGGAAGGGACCAAAATGAAAAATCTAAATTCCAGCTTGTTCCAGCTGTTCCCCTCACTTGCACATGGTTTTAATGAAACTATGGGCTCCCATGGTTTCACAAAACCATGGGCACATGTGTACGGATGAGATCGAAGCTCGTTTTACGATGAACGATCCTAACGGTTCTAGTTTTCCTATATTTAACCATCTCCTTTCACTTGCAAAACCCATAATGATCTGATTTTGGCTCTCTAAGTTGAAGTTTATGCTTCATACCTGAGATTAAATCAGATCATAGCTTGCGGAGACCTTTTGTAAGTATTCTTTGTTCTTTTATCGCTTTTCGAGTCTGTGCGTTTGACTTTCTGCCTTGACCAGTTTATGGTCAATCCGAAGTTCGTGTAAACTTCATAACGTGAGCGTAATCACGATGGTTATAGTCCCTAGTGACTATACCTACTGATTACCACGTTATCTAGGTGTAGTGACGAGTCGTAGTTTCAGCCAAAATGCGCATTCTTGCGTGTTTTGTAACCAAACTACTTATAGGTATCAAAACCGTTTGTTTTGATACCAAATCTATTTTCTAAATTCATTAAACATGTTTTAACATGTTTAACTCGTCACTTTTTAGATTAGTGCTTGTGTAGAGTCGTAAGTCAAGCGGACAAAACACCCGCTTAGACTTTCGAACACGACCCGTTTGGTCGATCATTAGGATCCGACCAAACATGTTTAGTGACCATAGTTGCATAGGGAATAACCTTCCGAGGTTATCCCTTATGGTCACTTAGGTTTAATTAGTTGTATGATAGGTAGTTTATATGCCTTAGGTAAATGACCAAAATGCCCTTTTCATGCATAATTGGTAATTAAGCATATGTAACACAAACTTTTGTCACTTAATTGTTTATGAAACATATTTAATCATGTTTAGGCATATAATACTTCTCATAGGACTAGTTAGACGTCTCGAACGCACTTTTGCGCGAACGACATGTTAAAGTAGCTTAAGTTACCTTAATGGGTCACAATGGGTCGAAAGCACTTAGGTTAGGTTTCGATTTAGGATGTAGACTTTGTTAAACCATGTCATATGAGTTCCAATACTCATTTGATTTACAAAACCTCATCCTATCCGATCTTCTGACTTAGGTCCGGTTTAATTATATAGTTATTAGGTTGCTGATTGATTCCGTGCTCCATCTAGCTTTGCTTGGTTGTTGTTCAAGACCTCTAAGCATTCTCAGGTGAGTACATAGTTCACCTATTTTACTTTTTTTCAATTGTTTTGGGGTGATTCATATGTGCTAAATGTTTTCAAGGTTTTAACGATGGTTTTCAAAACGATTTTCGATATTATAACAATGGTTTCAAAAACGATTAAAATGGTTTATATTAAATTAATAACGATTTCGATAAAGTAAACAAACTTGTTGGTTGTATTTACATAACGAATAATATCCATTAGTTTTGGCCAAACCGACCAGTATTAGGTTATGGTACCATAGGATCTGACAATCCTGTTATCAGACTGCGCCCATGGTTATGTGTGGTTTAGGTGGGTAACGACTGAATCTGTGATTGTTAATTTACCCTTTGGTGGTTTATTAATGCGAGAAGCGATAGGCGAGTTAGTCGAGTCACGAAGGTTTGGATGTTATTAGCGAGACAATCAAAAGTAGTTTTCACGATTTAAAACGAGAATGATTTAAACGACTAAAACGATTTTTAACGAATTAAACGATTTGGGTAAACGATTGGTTTTTGGTTAGTGTTTAGATAACGGGATGGGTGTAATGTGATGAAAGCATGGTGGATACGCCGCTGGTACTTCCTATATATATATGTTTTCATCGTATTACATATCGTGGCGTTATTTAGTTCACTTGGGTAAACGATTTGAAACGATGTCACACAAACGAGGTTTTCGAAATGATATAAACCATACGAGTTTTATTAACGAGATTTATTAACGAGTTTTATTAACGAGATTTATTAACGAGTTTTATTAACAAGATTTATTAACGAGTTTTATTAACGAGAATTTTATTAAATAAATGTTTTGGGTTAAGAATCATGGCTACGAGATTTTATAAATTATAACCAACTTGATTTGAGTTGGTTAATTATGTCGCAATACAATACTTTTCAAATCAAGGTTTTTAATTAAGTATTGCAACATGTAAACTAGCCATGAATCCGATACTCTAAAAAACCTATGTACTCGCCAGCATTTCTTTGCTGACTTTGTTTTCACATATGTTTCAGGTGTTGTTGAATGATGTTGATTGCTAGGATGCATGCTCACATAGGACTGGACGAGGCCTTAGTGACTTAATAACAATGATAGACTACATTTAACTTCTTTATTTAGATTTCCATACGATGTAAATATTTAATGTTTAATAAAACGAAACTTCAAATTTCCGTGTGTTTTGAAACAATGATTCTGTTACAACACTCCCCGACGATTCCGCCGCGATTTGTTGTTTTACGCGGTCGGGGTGTGACAGAAAAGTTGGTATCAGAGCTCATGGTTATAGGGAATTAGGTTATTAGTAATGCTTTGACCTAGTCTATAACCTTCCTAGGACCCTAACACAAGATTCTTGTGTTTAGATCTTAAAACAATACCGTCACTTATCCTTAGGTGACAACCACAACAAGAACACAAATTCCGAATCCGCTTTGAAAACCAATCATCTGTTCTAGGATGATTTATTATAAGGTTTTGAACCCTCTAAGTTTTCAAAATCTCGTCAAAGTTTGGGTCTTATAATGTGAACACGTGCGAACTAGAAGGGTGAATGCCTGTACCCTGAGTTTCCTGTCTAAGGCTAGAGTGTTCGTACAAATCCGCAGCATCGGACCAGTCACTCTTACCTGGGAACTCTTGGGGTGAGTATTCACTTATAGGCGAGCATGTCTTCAGTGCTACATTAATATGACCCGTTTACTTTGATTAATCACCGTCTCATTTGTTTGCCTTAGGTAACAAACAAATGATCGCAATTTCTATGCGTTGTCGTTCTGTTTTAATTATCCAATAACATTTCATTTGTGCTCTCCTATGTCTTTCATTTCCTCTAGAATGTCTCTTCATCACAACGACACTCAAATGTCCGATCAAACTGCCAAATTTGCCCAGCGAATAGGCGAAGCAATCCTGAAGACTGTGGATTTAGGTATCGCCATGTCTCGTCTCAATAATGAAGCCACCTAAGAAGCATCGAAAGAAGCAGAAGTCGAGCCATCGAAAAAGTCAAAGAAGCGTCAAGCTCCAAAGGATCCTGTAGCCGTTACACCAAATCAAGCAAAACCTAGCCAGGTGGCAGCACCACCAGCCAAGAAGCCGTACTTGGGAACTGCTCCTTTGTGCAATCAGTGTAACCTCCACCACTATGCCAGTGTCAAATGTCGGAAATGTTTCAACTGTGGACTCATTGGTCATTTGGCACGAGACAGTTGTTCAGTCACTTTGCTAAACCAAGCTTTTCAGAACCCCGCTCAATTTCAAGCAGATCCAGCACAGGCTCATTTTCCTCCTGGTATTTGCTACACCTATGACGAGACGGGTTATGTCAGCGACAGGTACCCAAAGATTTTCAAGGCAAATCCGACCCACGGATGAGCATTTGGCCGATTAAAAGAAGCTGCTGCTTTGAATAATCTGAATCTTATGTTTATGTTTCTAGTGTTTTCATTTGAACTCGGAAACAATCGATTTTGTTTATAAATAAATCTTTATTTTCAATTCTGATGTACAAATATAGTTGCATGTGTGTATGGCATACCCTATGATACCTACACCAAAAGAACCGTATTTGTAGTTCTCTTGTTCATATGATCGCTCATGATTTCCTCGAAGATGCTAAGTGCTCGTTTCATTCTAAGAAACGAAATGGCAATTTGAGTAATCATCTTTTTCCTTTTGACCTCACACCGATGCAACTTGGAAGTTTCGACATTGTCATAGGATGGATTGGTTAACCAAATATCATGCTGAGGTGATTTGTTTCGATAAGATTGTTCGCATTCCTCTTTTGTCTGGCGATGTTCTGGAAGTTCGTGGCGAGAAACCTTCTGGTGGATTGAAACTCATGTCGTGTACGAAGGCCCAAAGTTATTTACGAAAAGGATATGTTGCTTTTCTGGCACATGTCACCGAGGAGAAAGGCAAGAGCAAGAGTATTCAGGATATTCTAATTGTTCGGAACTATCCAGAGGTGTTTCCTGATGAACTGCCTGGTTTCCCTCCAGTTCATCAAGTCAAGTTTCATTTTGACCTTGTCCCTAATGCTAACCCAATTGCGAAAGCACCTTATCGTCTTGCACCGCCTGAGATGCAAGAATTATCGAAACAGCTTCAAGAGTTGTCTGATAAAGGATTCATCCGTCCGAGCTTTTCACCTTGGGGAGCTCCTGTCCTCTTTGTGAAAAAGAAAGATGAATCTTTTCGAATGTGTATCAATTATCGTAAGCTTGATAAGCTTACCATCAAGAATCGATATCCCCTACCTCGAATCGATGATCTCTTTGATCAGCTGCAAGGTGCTACCTGTTTTTTTTTTCAAGATCGATCTGCGTTCTGGGTATCATCAACTTCGTGTTCTCGAAGAAGATATTCCCAAAACTGCTTTCCACACGAGATATGGGCATTACGAGTTTACAGTCATGCCTTTTGGTTTGACAAATTCCCCAGCTATCTTTATGGACTTAATGAATAGGGTCTGCAAACCTTATTTAGACAAGTTCATTATTGTGTTCATCGACGATATTCTCATTTATTCGAAGTCTCGAGCCGAGCACGAGCAACACCTTCGCTTAACATTGGAACTCCTAAAGAAGGAACAAACTTTTCGCTAAATTCTCCAAGTTTGAATTTTGGCTTAAAGAAGTTCAGTTTTTGGGTCATGTAGTCAACCAGCAGGGTATTCATGTGGATCCATCCAAGTTTGCTGCAATTAAGGATTGGAATACACCAACGACACCTACAGAAATTCGTTCTTTTCTTGGTCTCGCTGGTTATTATCGTTGTTTTATTTCAAACTTCTCGAAGATCGCAGTGCCACTCACTGCTTTGACTCAGAAGAATAAGCCTTTGGAGTGGGGATATAAGCAAGAAGAAGCGTTCCAAACGCTGAAACGGAAGCTATGTGATGCTCCTGTTTTGTCCTTGCCCAATGGAAACGATGATTTCGTTGTCTTTTATGACGCGTCGAATCTAGGCCTTGGTTATGTTCTTATGCAATGAGGTAAAGTCATAGCATATACGTCAAGACAGTTGAAAGTTCACGAAAAGAACTACACAACTCATGATCTTGAGTTAGGTGTTGTGGCATTTGCTCTCAAAATCTGGAGACACTACCTCTATGGAAAGAAGTGTGTGGTTTTCACAAGACCACAAAAGTCTCCAGCTCATTCTTAATCAAAAGGAGCTGAACATGAGGCAATGACAATGGGTTGAACTCTTGAACGATTACGATTGTGTGATTCGCTACCTTCCTGGTAAGGTGAATATCGTAGCCGATGCGCTTAGTCGAAAGGAGCGAGTCAAGCTTCATTCTGTTCAAACCCTATCTGATATTCAATCTTTTGTCCTTCAAGCACAGCGATCTTGTGTAAATGAAGGCTTATTGAAATATGAGCTACCACTTCAACTTGAGCTTAAACTCGAAACGAAAGGGGCGATGGGTTGCTCTATTTTAAGAATCCTTGTGGATGATTATCGCCCAAATCGGAGCCTTGATTGGATTCCTTGTACACCTTAATATGTACATTAAAACTCAATAAGGACAAACCGAATTCCTATTAAGATCTTCCTATCTTCATAGTTAGATTCTTGAAAATATTTAAAGTGCCAAATGAAATCCACGGATTGGATTCCTGGTATGCTTTAAATACCCGTGTCCAAAGATAACAAATTAAAGGTCAAATTAAATAATTATGTGATTATGTGTTTATGTGTTCTCCTTTATGTTTTTGTGTGATCCGATTTTCGTTATCCAAATCCTCATAGAATCTTCCATATCTTCATATGAGGGATTCATAGTAGGATATTCAAAAGGTACTACCCTAAATCCTTAATGGGCTTCTACGTGGTAGTTAAGACCCTTGGAATATATAGTACCATTCCATGATTCGAAGGAGACCGCTTGAGTGGTCTAGTTAAAAGATTGATTCAGAATCTGGTTAAGAATGGCATGTGATGATATAGCTGAAAGGACCCTATGGTGGTCTAGTCACACTCATCACAGGTTCGTTCATTTGGTTTTCCCCTACACATTATCAAATGCACTTTGTGGACTATGCAAGGAATTACATAATTATGGACGCGTACGTAATTATGAAATTCAGTGCACAGGAACCCCAGTAAGGTTTATCATGTGTAAGAACCAATAGTGACAACAATAACGAAACGTGAACAATGAAATGGAGGTACGGTGGACGCACCAATGGCGCTTCATATACTTGTTGTAGGATCGAGTTTCATGACCGAAACCGTGATTCGTGTGAGATCGGTTCAAGACGAGAGAGATTAGAGATGATAAACAACAACTTTGTATTAATCCGGTAGTAAAACATTACAAATCGGCCCAATTACATGATAACCGGACTAATACCAAAGAAGTATACATCAGGGGAGAGACCAAGTGGTGATCTCTCCCCCCACACAATAAAGCAAACTGAGAACTCTCACAAATGAGCTCCCTGTCTCTCACTCTCACTTTGCAAATGAGACAAAGGGTTGGTATTTATACCCACGCCCATTTGTCTAGCAAACACACATGGTTAAACAAATAACCCTCTCGTTTGACCACTTCAAACGAGCGGGTCAATACACGTTCGTTTGACCGTTTCACTAACTATTACAAATTCAGCGTAAAATAATAACTAATCTATTCGACAAGCATCGGACACAAAATCTGCATCAACAAATTCCCCCTTGTCCGTTGCTGTCGAATGCAGAAAATGCAACTGCAATCAATCTTCAGTCAAGTATTCATCTTCTCTGTATTAACAAATTCCCCTTTGACCGATGATCCAGGTAAGTAGTATCTTGACGCTCCTTGTAAAATATTTCCCCCTTAAAGTACGTGTATTCGTGTTGGGTGTTGTGCAATTTCCTCAATTGACCGATCTTCCGCTGATCTTCCAATACTCCAACCGGCATTTGATAAGGGTTCCATTCTTTAAGAACTGCATCAAGTCTTGATCTGTCATAAGAACTCTATTTCATACAAGCATACTACATTGGTAGAGGTTTCTGGTGAACTGTCTTCTGTAAACCGTCTTTGTGGAATCGACCAAGTAATGCACTTTAATCTTCAGCATCAACACTCAGGAAAGTCAGCTAGACCAAGTGTATCCCTTGCAAGCTCAACCAGCATGCTTAGTTGAACTACATCCAGGTCTCATTGTCTCGCCTTTGTGAAGTTCACCACGTAATGCACTACGGATCTTCAGCATCAGTACTCAGGAAGTCAGCTAGACCAAGTACATCGTTTGCAAACTCAACGAATTGAGTTACCCCCAGATCCCTGTAAAATCCTAAAGAAACATCAAACCCAAAACCGAATCCTGCAGGTCTTCAATCTTGAACTATGAGCTTTCATAAAGATTCCCCAGGTCTTCAGTGAACAGCGCTTTTGTAACTACTGTAGACTTAAGATGCTTGTATGTTTCCGTGCAAAACTCTTCACGCTGGCTGGAGAATTAATTAAAATCCTCAAATATGTGTCTGTGCGAAACATTCCACGCCGAACCTTTACTATCACCAGAAAATCACAAACTCTACCACCTGTGATTGCGTTTAGAAATTTACCGAAGAAATTCATCATACATTTTATTCCCCCATTTCTTTGGTAAGATCTCTAAACCTTAACAGATTCCCTCCACTTCAAAGGAACTGTCGTCAACTTTCAAATGTTCACCAATTCCCTTCACTTAGCGGAACTGTCGTCAATCTTCACTGAATGTTCTCGGTTCCAAAAAATCACGAAAACGACTTACTTCTTTGCATATTCTAGTTGAATAAGAACGTCCCCTAGTACCCCGTAGGATCCGACTTGTATCCCTCCAAAGACTTTGTGAACTCGTTAGGACCGGTATTGACATTCTAGGTTCATTCATTCGTTACCAAATGCGAGAATACGACAATAAACAAAAAGATTTCTTCGTTGCATATTCTAGTTGATAAAGAAATTTCGCCTAGTACCCCGTAGGATCTGACTTGTATCTCTCCAAAGACTTTGTGAACTCGTTAGGACCGGTATTGACGTTCCAGGTTCATACGTTCGTTTTCAAATGCGAGAATATGACAATAAACAAAATGCTTTCGAACATTTACGAATAACCGATAACAATCATAAATATTGACGTGCGGAAGTGAACATACCGTTCTTGTTTTCGGCCCATAGTAGTCAAGTCACCAAATTTGACGTTTGCATCGGTAATCATGACTACCCCACGGTTTTCAAAAAATCATGTTTTCATCAAGCTTCATCATCTCACATCATCCCGCGCGCTTCAAGATCCCATACGAATTTTGACCTTGATATTTAGAAGTGCGATTCAAATCAACTGCGCGAATACCCGACCCCTCTTTGCAAATCGTGTAAAAATTCTTGGCCCATGTAGTGATCGAGTAATCCCGGCCAACATTCAAACAAAACCATAGTGGGTTCATTATGCAACTAGCTCATCGGCCCATCTAAATTCTAACTATGTAAAATGTTTGCATCCATGCACATGAAACAAATCTTGTGCATGGCCCACAAAGTGATCCATAGTAATATCCCACCAACTTATCGTTTAAGCCCATACCCTCTTCAAATTAAAAACTTTAAAATAGAACCACCAGAGTTAACAAAAATTTTGTGGCCCAAGTTCAAACTAAATATTCAAAATCAAGCAAACTCAACGTCAACAGCAACTGGCCCAAGAACATTCCGATATTCCTGGCTTAAAATTTCAGCATTGGGCCTGTACCCTAGCCCATGTAACTTCTTATTGAAAGCCATGCTTTAACAATCTTGGAACTTAATGTGTGACCCATTAATCTGCCAAATGAACAACCCAAGTGTTTCATTGAGAGCTGGCCCAGTCAATTAATAGTGAGCCCAATCAGTTAAGTGCTTCAATTGATGAAGAAGATATCATTTTTGTTGAAAACCAACTCAATTTCCATCAAGTGGGCCCAATCACTAGCTGTCAAACAAGTCAATTTTGTCGATAATATCTATCTTCTACAGCTGCCAACAACCATGTCTTCTTCTTTAATAAACAACTCCATTTGCTGCCCTTTCTCTCTCTTCGATTAACAGCCTCCAACAATCCTATTTTTTTTTAAAAACATCACCAGCCGCTAATCATCAGTCCTCTCTCATCTGCGATACAAATCAGCAAAGAAACCCCAAATTACTTCTCTTTCTCCAAAACCCCTGTTCTGATCGGAGCAGATTATCAACCCTGCCGTCAACTGTTCTGATGTTGTATTGATTCGACGAAACAGAAGACCAGCGACGAAACTGTTCTGGTGTTGTATTGATTCGACGAAACAGAAGACCAGCGACGAAACTGTTCTGATGTTGTATTGATTCGACGAAACAGAAGTTGAGATCTTGCCGACGACGAAACTCATTGTCTGACGAAACGACTCGTTTCGTCGAAGGGTTTCGTTTCGTCATGGGAAGTGGGGTTTCGTCGGAAACCCTAAAATTTCTTAACAGCCGCCACCACTTCTTCAAGAACACAGCCTCTGTTCACTTTACAGATCTGACGAAAATCCTTAAAAACATGATATTTGATGATGAAAACTTGTTGATTTCGGTGTGAAACATAAAACCCAACACTTTGTACGGTCCGACTCAGCTCAGATCCGTATATTCGGTCTCGAATCTGGGTTTCTTCATATTTTCACCATTTTTACATCTCGAACAAAAAGCACAAAAATCACAGATCTAGAGCACATGTGACTTAGCAAACTGTTATATTTACTAAATCGGGTACCATGGCTCTGATACCAATTGTAGGATCGAGTTTCGTGACCGAAACCGTGATTCGTGTGAGATCGGTTCAAGACGGGAGAGATTAGAGATGATAAACAAACAACTTTGTATTAATCCGGTAGTAAAACATTACAAATCGGCCCGATTACATGATAACCGAACTAATACCAAAGAAGTATACATCAGGGGAGAGACCAAGTGGTGATCTCCCCCCCCCCCCCACACACAATAAAGCAAACTGAGAACTCTCACAAATGAGCTCCCTGTCTCTCACTCTCACTTTGCAAATGAGACAAAGGGTTGGTATTTATACCCACACCCATTTGTCTAGCAAACACACATGGTCAAACAAATAACCCTCTCGTTTGACCACTTCAAACGAGCGGGTCAATACACGTTCGTTTGACCGTTTCACTAACTATTACAAATTCAGCGTAAAATAATAACTAATCTATTCGACAAGCATCGGACACAAAATCTGCATCAACACTTGTATATAGGTGTCCCTCTTACATTGCAAGCATGATGTTATTTAAAGTTACTAGAAGTTCAGAACTCTAACCAGTGTTGTTTTATCTTTTCGACTTCATGTTACAAGCTCTCACAAGTTTCCTCTAAATAAATTTCGGGACGAAATTTCCTGAAGTAGGGGAGACTGTGACATCTGTGCCTCCATGGCCATCAACCAAAATACCAAATCAATTAAATATTTTATTTCATACATGGGATTTGTATAAATATGTGTATCATTTGCACATATCAATTCTCGTTCGATTTCGAGCTCTAAATCGCTTTCTGGAAAGTTATACGCGAACTGGTGCGTAAACGTAATCAGTTTAACGCGACAAACACTCTGGAACAGTGAAACAAGCTTAACACACCTTAAATAACCTTTACATAACTTAGAAATAAGTTTTGGAAGGTTTGGTGTGTCGAAATCAAGTTTATTCGCTTACAGGGACTAATTTCGACAAACTGCGAAAGTATGCCGATTTGTACTGTAACGAACATTCCAGAACATGACCATAAGTTAAAAATACCCTAAATATCCTTTAATTAGCTTAAAATAGGCTTTGAGGGGTTCGGTGTGCTAAAATAAACTTTTTGGTCATTCAGGGACTAAAAGCATCAAAAGTGCATAAGTTTGCATTTTCGCGCATATCTTACGTTCTGAATATATCCGGACAACCAAAACTTTATGAAATCATTAAAATATTTTATTTTAGTGATTGGCATGATAAAATTCCATTGGTCGCGTAATTTGGATCGTTTTTTAGTTCGTTACGACTTCCGTCGTAATTAACCGAACAACGCAACCGTACGACCAAACGAACCGACATCCGTGATATTTTTTAGCATTTTTTGAGTTCCCTATACTTTAACTTCATTTTAGAGCCTTGAAATGAGGTTAACGGGCTTAAACGTGTCAAAAATGAGCCGAAATGCAAGATTCTGAAGTTTAGGGACCAAAATTGTCATTCTGCCATAGTTATCTTAGGAAGGGACCAAAATGAAAAATCTAAATTCCAGCTTGTTCCAGATGTTCCCCTCATTTGCACATGTGTACGGATGAGATCGAAGCTCGTTTTACGATGAACGATCCTAACGGTTCTAGTTTTCCTATATATACCCATCTCCTTTCACTTGCAAAACCCACAATGATCAGATTTTGGCTCTCTAAGTTGAAGTTTATGCTTCATACCTGAGATTAAATCGGATCATAGCTTGCGGAGACCTTTTGTAAGTATTCTTTGGTTCTTTTATCGCTTTTCGAGTCTGAAAGCCTTGACCAGTTTATGGTCAATGCGAAGTTCGTTTGAACTTCATAACGTGAGCATAATCACGATGGTTATAGTCCCTAGTGACTATACCTACTGATTACCACGTTATCTAGGTGTAGTGACGAGTCGTAGTTTCAGCCAAAATGCGCATTCTTGCGTGTTTTGTAACCAAACTACTTATAGGTATCAAAACCGTTTGTTTTGATACCAAATCTATTTTCTAAATTCATTAAACATGTTTTAACATGTTTAACTCGTCACTTTTTAGATTAGTGCTTGTGTAGAGTCGTAAGTCAAGCGGACAAAACACCCGCTTAGACTTTCGAACACGACCCGTTTGGTCGATCATTAGGATCCGACCAAACGTGTTTAGTGACCATAGTTGCATAGAGAATAACCTTCCGAGGTTATCCCTTATGGTCACTTAGGTTTAATTAGTTGTATGATAGGTAGTTTATATGCCTTAGGTAAATGACCAAAATGCCCTTTTCATGCATAATTGGTAATTAAGCATATGTAACACAAATTTTGTCACTTAATTGATTATGCAACATATTTAATCATGTTTAGGCATATAATACTTGTCATAGGACTAGTTAGACGTCTCGAACGCGCTTTTGCGCGAACGACACGTTAAAGTAGCTTAAGCTACCTTAATGGGTCACAATGGGTCGAAAGCACTTAGGTTAGGTTTCGATTTAGGATGTAGACTTTGTTAAATCATGTCATATGAGTTCCAATACTCATTTGGTTTACAAAAACTTATCCTATCCGATCTTCTGACTTAGGTCTGGTTTAATTATATAGTTATTAGGTTGTCGATTGATTCCGTGCTCCCTCTAGCTTTGCTTGGTTGTTGTTCAAGACCTCTAAGCATTCTCAGGTGAGTACATAGTTCCCCTATTTTACTGTTTTCAATGGTTTTGGGGTGATTCATATGTGCTAAATGTTTTCGAGGTTTTAACGATGGTTTTGAAAACGATTTTCGATATTATAACAATGGTTTCAAAAACGATTAAAATGGTTTATATTAAATTAATAACGATTTCGATAAAGTAAACAAACTTGTTGGTTGTATTTACATAACGAATAATATCCATTAGTTTTGGCCAAACCGACCAGAATTAGGTTATGGTACCATAGGATCTGACAAATCTCGTTATCAGACTGCGCCCATGGTTATGTATGGGTTAGGTGGGTAACGACTGAATCTGTGATTGTTAATTTACCCTTTGGTTGTTTATTAATGCGAGAAGCGATAGGCGAGTTAGTCGAGTCACGAAGGTTTGGATGTTATTAGCGAGACAATCAAAAGTAGTTTTCACGATTTAAAACGAGAATGATTTAAACCACTAAAGCGATTTTTAACGAATTAAACTATTTGGGTAAACGATTGGTTTTTGGTTAGTGTTTAGATAACGGGACGGGTGTAATGTGATGAAAGCATGGTGGATACGCTGCTGGTACTTCCTATATATATATGTTTTCATCGTATTACATACCGTGGCGTTATTTAGTTCACTTGGGTAAACGATTTTAAACGATGTCACACAAACGAGGTTTTCGAAATGATATAAACCATACGAGTTTTATTAACGAGATTTATTAACGAGTTTTATTAACGATATTTAATAACGAGTTTTATTAACAAGATTTATTAACGAGTTTTATTAACGAGAATTTTATTAAATAAATGTTTTGGGTTAAGAATCATGGCTACGAGATTTTATAAATTATAACCAACTTGATTTGAGTTGGTTAATTATGTCGCAATACAATACTTTTCAAAACATGGTTTTTAATTAAGTATTGCAACATGTAAACTAGCCATGAATCCGACACTCTCAAAAACCTATGTACTCGCCAGCATTTCTTTGCTGACTTTGTTTTCACATATGTTTCAAGTGTTGTTGAATGATGTTGATTGTTAGGATGCATGCTCACATAGGACTGGACGAGGCCTTAGTGACTTAATAACAATGATAGACTACGTTTAACTTCTTTATTTAGATTTCCATACGATGTAAATATTTAATGTTTAATAAAACGAAACTTCAAATTTCCGTGTGTTTTGAAACAATGATTCTGTTACAACACTCCCCGACGATTCCGCCGCGATTTGTTGTTTTACGCGGTCGGGGTGTGACAGTTAGGGTATTCGAAACAAGATCTTGTAGTTGTCCGGCGATCCACAAACGGACCTACATCTCCCCAGTATCTCAACAATAGTCAGAAATCACTACTAAAAATCCAAATTACCATAAAAAAAATAAGTTATTCCAGAACAATTTAAGTAATTCTTCAACAAAAACCAAAAAGACAAGATAAAAACACATATTCACAAAAACTAAATTCCAGTTAACAAACAAATTGAACCAATAACGTATAATTCCATATAATTCTGTTTACGATGAGTACAATTCAAAGCCCTTAGGTGGTAAGACACAATGACCCAATATGGAATTTTTGGTTGAAATGCCAAGACACATGCATGTGATATTGGTCCTCTTATTCACTAGTTAATGTGATAAGAACTCTAACCATATATATTTCCTGGTATAGTCCTTCTTTGCTTGCCAGTGGAGATTGGTGTCCACAAAAGCATCCACAATTTTATTGTAGGGACCCAAAACCATGTGCGTCTGCTCTATCCTCCATATGTCACCGTCTATTGTGAAATGATCATTATATCCTGTTCTTATATAAAGCGTTCAGCATTCCCAATACAACCACATCAAAACTCATCTACAACATCATATCTTTCACCAGGAAGCGCTACTTCGATTCTTATCTTCCTTCAACAACTTTTGTAAGTGAGCAGCCTCTAGCTTCCTTGAAAACATGGCCATACATATGCCACGCATCATTCATGCAAGAAAAATTCTCAAACGGTCCCTCTCTAATGGTAGCACCACTCCTGCATCTATGGACATCCCCAAAGGCTATTTTGCCATTTATGTTGGAGAACAAGAGAAGAAGCGGTTTGTGGTGTCTGTATCACTACTAAGCGAACCTACCTTTCAGGAGCTACTGCATCAGGCAGAAGAAGAGTTTGGGTACAACCATCCAATGGGTGGGCTCACGATTCCCTGTAGTGAAGATGTATTCACAGATCTGGCTTCTCGTTTGGGAGCATTTTGACTTGTATACATCTGTCTATATCTACAACAGTTTTGTAAACATCTAACCAGTAGGAACCATTTATAGTTGTAAATTTAGATCATTGATCCAGATGAATGAAATTTAATTTGGATATTATTTTGAGTTCATGGTATTCTATATTTTTATAACATGGTTTTATTTGAATAAGAAGCAAGTTATTAGCTAGTTAAAAAGGTTTAACTGGATAGCTACACTGAGAATTACATGCTCTAACATTTAGATAAAACCTGACAATAAGAAGATGTTTATACCTAATCCAGATCCTGCCTTGTAAAAAGCATTGAAATAAAGTCAAGGTTATGTTAGAATTCTAGGGTTTTGCTTGAATGAATAAAATGTTCATAAACATGAATTGATGATCTGTTCGTACATCATATATTGAATATATACATACGGCCGATTAATGTAACCGCTGGAGACTTAGATTATAAATAAATAAATAAATAATACATGTCACACTATCTAGGTTATATTATAAGTATTTATATCTAATACCCTCCCGTAAGCTAGATAGTTTCCATATTAAGACGAGCCTTCAATCTTGAGAAATCCTTGTTTTGTAATGCTTTAGTCATAATATCTGCAGTTTGATCTTTTGTTGCACAGAATAATACTTGACTCTAATATGTTTACTCTTGCCATGGTAAACTGGATCTTTGGCTAGACATATTGTTGACTTGTTGTCACAATAAATTGGAATTGGATACTCTATCTTTCCTAGGAGCTCATCAAGTATCCCTTTGATCCAGATTGCTTGACAACCGTCTAAAGATAAGGCCATATATTCTGCTTTCGTAGATGATAATGCCACAACCTTTTTGTTTCTTGGATTGCCAGGAAATGGGACTTGACCCTAGAAGAAATACATGTCCTGACGTGCTCTTGTTGTCGTCTACATTTCCTGCATAATCGCTATCACCGAACCCCATTAGTTTTCCTTGTCCACCCTTTGAGTATATGACTCCTTGATCAACGTTCCTTTAATATATCTAAGTATTCGCTTGCCAGCTTCCCAGTGACTTTTCTTTGGATGTTCCATGTATCTGCTGATCTTAGTTACAGCGTATGTGATATCTGGCCTGGTGATAGTAAGATACATAAGACTCCCAACTAGGCTTCGATATATTCCCTCATCAGTAAATACATCCGAATCTTCTTTTGTCAGTTTTATTCCATATTCCATGGGAGTAGAGACTGAATTACATTGAGTCATTCTATACTTTTCTAGTAGGCCTCGCATATATTTTCTTTGAGAAAGAATTATATTTCCGATTTCATATGAAACTTCCATTCCAAGAAAATAGTGTAGTTTTTCCCATATCAGTCATCTCGAACTCTTTCTTCATCATGCTTTTAAAAGCATTAATTAAATTCATAGAGTTGCTTGCTATGATTAAATCATCGACATATAAACATATCACCAACTTCCCTTCATTGGTGTCCTTGATTAATAGAGTGTGCTCGTATGTGCACTTCTTGAAGCCATGTAACTTAAAATAATTGTCTATTCGACTGTACCAGGCTCTAGGCTCTGGGAGCCTGTTTTAATCCATATAGAGCACGTTTTAGAAGACATACCTTTCCTTCTTGTCCTTTCTTAACATATCCTTTCGGTTGCTCCACATATACCTGCTCATTTAAATTTCCATTAAGAAAAGCCGTCTTTACATCCATTTGATGTAGATACCAGTCGTTTCTTGCAGCTAGTGCCAGAACCAGTCGAACCGTTTCAAACCGAATCACAGGAGCAAAAACTTCTTGATAATCTATTCCATGTTGTTGTTTATATCCTTTCACTACTAATCTAGCTTTATATTTGTCCACGTTGCCATGCTCATCGAACTTGGTTTTATAAATCCATTTTACACCAATTGGCTTCTTCTGATTCATTGGAGGATTTACTAACTCCCAAGTTTGATTTCTATGTATGGACTCCATTTCTTTGTCCATAGCTTCTTGCCATTTAATATCTTTACTTGCTTCTTCATAAGACGACGGATCTGCGTTGGCATAGAGAGCAAAATTGACCCATTGACTTTCACCATATTTTTGAGATATCTCTTCTTCATTAAGTTCCCGTGTGTTCCTGTAGATACTTCCGATACTCCTTGTATTAATGATCTCATTTTCTGAATATGTAGATGATTCATCATTCCGTTGGACTGTGGAGTTTGAGTCTGATGTCTGTCCTCCCGTTGAGCTTTCTGCAGGAACGAGGCTGTTAATTGGTTCTGAATTTTCGGCTGCTACTTCATTCTGACCGTGACAGTGACTGTTGCTGGTTTTGAGCATTCTCGGCTCCACCTCTATTTTCACCAGAAATTTCCTGTGTTATTTCTGGATTTAACTGAGATCTAGTGCATGTCCTATCTCCATCATTCATCAGAAATGGTATCGAAGTGGAGTCGGATTCAGGTACCCAAGTCTTTCTTTCATCGAATATAACATCTCGGCTAATTATGATTTTATTGGTGAGTGGATTATATAACTTGTATCCTTTTGTGTTTGTGTTGTATCCTACAAACACAGTTTTCTCGGTTTTGATATCAAGTTTGCTTCGAAGTTGTTTCGGAACATGTACATATGCCAAACATCCAAACACTTTGAAGTGTTCAACATTTGGTTTTCGTCCATTCCAGGCTTCATAAGTGGTCACATTTGGCCTTGTTTTAGTCACTGTTCGGTTTAATATGTAAGTAGTGCCGGCCACGGCTTCAGCCGAGTACCTATTTGGTAATTTCTTCATGTTCATCATGCTTCGACTAAGTTCCATTAAAGTTCTATTTTTTCGTTCCGCCACTCCATTTTGTTGAGGGGTGTAGCTATTCGTTAGTTGATGATATACTCCATTAGACACTAAATATTCTTGAAATGCTTTGCTACAGTATTCACCTCCACGATCAGATCTTAGCGTCCTTATCTTATGATCTGACTGTTTTTCCACAAGTGCTCTAAATTGTTTAAAATAACTTAGAGCTTCTGATTTGAGCTTGAGGAATATACCCATGTTTTTCGTGTGAAGTCATCAATAAACGTAATAAAGTACCTACACCCACCAATGGACTCCGTCTTCATGGGACCACATATATCCGAGTGAACAATTTGCAAAGGTGTATCTGTCTGCCACATTGACTTCTTTGGAAATGGTTTTCTTGCATGCTTACCCGAAATGCATCCTTCACAAATGTTTGAATTCTTGGTGATTTTTGGTATTCCTCGGACTAGTTCTTTATTTCCCATTTCAACCAAAGTGTCAAAATTCACATGCCCAAATCGTTCATGCCAAAGAGTGGAGGTATCGGTTGTCGTCATGGCAAGTGCAAGTGATATGTCGCTCTCAGGATTTAAAGGAAACATTTTATTATTCATCATTTTAATGACCCCTATAACTCTATTGTTCATATCTTTGATGATACATCGTTCCTTCAAAAACTCTACTTTGTAACCCTTCTGTAGCAACTGACCCACACTTAATAAATTGTGTTTTAAACCCTTCACATAAAAAACATTTTGAACCTTCTTATTCTGACCGTTTATTGATATCATCACTTCTCCGATTCCTTGAACTTCTAGTTGTTTATCATCACCCGTTCTCACTTCTTTTTGAAGTGATTCATCTAACTTGACAAACAAACCCTTGTTGCCTGTCATATGATTGCTGCACCCGCTATCCAAGTACCAACAATCCTCCTTAATCATTTCTTCCATGTTAAAAATCATAAACATGGTATCATCTTGTTGCTCATCTAATTCATCTTCCTTATGAATTAGAGCATTGTCAGATTTCTCATTCCCATCCTTTTTTGGACAAAACTTGGCTGTATGTCCGAGTTTCTGACAATTATAACATCTTATAGAGCCCCAAGATCTGCCTTTGTTTTTCCCACGTCCCTTGGCTTGTCCGGATCTGTCTACGTTTGAGTTTTGCATTTGAAATGCATGTTCCATAGGAACATCATCGTATAATTTCATCCGCAGTTCATGGGACTGGAGTATGCCCATGAGTTCTTCGGTGGACATGCTCTCTAAATCTTCCGTTTCCTCTACAGCAATAACTACAGACTCGAAATTTCGAGTCAAACTTCGTAGGATTTTTTCTACTACACGTTGTTCACTAATTTTCTCCTCATTCATTCTTAATTGATTCACAATTAAAGTTGTTCTGTTGAAATAGTCTCACCCTCTTTCATCTTTAAAGCATCGAAACTACATCTAAGAGTTTGTAATTTTACCGTTTTTACGCGATTTTCTCCTCTGTAAGATTTGTGTAGTGTTATCCATGCATCTTTTGACGTTTTCGCCATTGCAACACGTTCAAAGACAGTTTCATTAACCGACTGGAAAATAATATGCAGCGCTCTTCTGTCCTTTTTCGTTGATTCCCAGTATGTGGCGATAGCGTCTTCTTCTGAAGGATTCGTTCCTAATTCTTGATATCCGTCTTCTACAATATTCCACAATTCTTGAGATTCCAGTAAAACCCTCATCTGAATATGCCAGTAATAGTAATTTTGCCCAGAAAGTTTTGGAATTTGTGTTTGAATTCCGGTCGCTGGATCCATTTTGATCAGAAAATAATCTAAAAACAGAGATCTGGAGTTCGTGTTTGATAGTATTTGATCGATGCGTGTGGCTCTGAAACCACTTTGTTAGAATTCTAGGGTTTTGCTTGAATGAATAAAATGTTCATAAACATGAATTGATGATCTGTTTGTACATCATAATATATTGATATATATATATATATATATATATATATATATATATATATATATATATATACGGCCGATTAATGTAACCGCTGCAGACTTAGGTTATAAATAAATAAATAATACATGTCACACTATCTAGGTTATATTATAAGTATTTATATCTAATAGGTTACACGTGTACGAGTCCCGAACTTGTTAACAATACAGACTCAGTTTAAATGGTTCTCCTGTTTAAAATTTCTATTAATATAATTACCATGGTCAAGGAAAGAGTTCCCACTATAGAGTCTTAAGTGTTCTTAAATGAGCTAGCTAGTGTTTGAGGTTCACATAATCACCTGACTGGAACAAAAGGCAAGATAGATGTAATGGTGGCAGTCCAGAATTTGAGGTCAGCATAAACACTGAGCTTCAGAGATATTGAAGATAATAATCGCTAGCGCTCAACAACTTTACGGAACTTCTTAAACCTCCACGTTACAATGTAACGAAGGCATTCTAGAGTTTTTACTCATCTTATGTGTTGATCAGCGTGTGTGAGGCAGTCAATAAACAATTTTCAGGAGGCTCAGGTTCCTTGGAAACATAACTACCTAAGAAATTAAGACTGTATATTTGCTACTTTCAATCAGCAATCTTGAATTAGAGGGTTATTTCCGTTTTATTTTATAATTAGGCATCGATGTTAGTGGTTAAAGCTATAGTTTAAACACTAGTTTGGATAACCAAGTCTAATGCAGATTACTAGGTGGGAGGACACAGTGTCCTACAAGTGATAATTGTTGACTCATTCATCAAGACAAAGCCATGTGACATTGGCCTTCTTCACTACTTACTGTCCTCAAGGCCATATAATTATTCATGTTGATCTCCTGTTTGGATTGTGACTCAATATCGATGTCCACAAATCTTTTATAATTTTATTTTCAAGATACAAGACCATGTGTGTTTGTTTTCTCGTCCATGTGCCCCTGTCTATTATGTACCTCATTATATCTTCTTGGTTTGTATATATATATCAATCATCATGCACAATACAACCACATCTTCCTAGAAAATCATCTACAATATCACCCAACAAGAAGCAATACTTTGATTTTTTTTCCATAACAAACATTTCCAAGTGAAACAGACTCACACTATCTTGAAAATATGGCCATCCGTATGCCTCGTATCTTCCTTGCCACTGCTTTGTTTTCAGGGAGTATTCCTTCTTGCAAATACAGGATGATAGGGGTCATCCAAGATGGTTGCCCTATCTCGATCACATTCACTTGACGCTGCAAAACTGACGGGTTTTTTAGTACTTCAATTCTTACATCTTTGGCGAGATGTTGAAAAGATGTTGAAGCGAGCTTGCTCAAGGCGTCTGCTGGTTTGTTCTCTGAGCGATTGATGTGAACTACCTTGTATGACTTGAATTGTTGAAGCAACTCTTTCGCTTGGTCTAAATATAAAGCCATAACTTCACATTTTGCATCATACAATCCGTTTTAATTTGACTGGCGATCAGGAGTGAGTCAACATGTGCTTGTAGATTTTTAGGCGCAAGCCTGCCAAAAACGCTTCATATTCTGCCTCGTTGTTGGTATTTTTGAAATCCAACTTGATGGCATAGGTGAACTCATGTTTCTCCAGGCTAACAAGGCGCAATCCAGCTCCTGCGCCATCTTCGTTTGAGGCCCCATCAGTGTATAAAAACCATAACCCATCTGATGTATCTTTGATGGGAGTATCAACAAATTTGCCATCTTTGATCTTATCTTCTGGGACTTCAGTGATGAAGTCCGCTAACACTTGACGCTTAATTGTTGGGCGAGGCATGTATAGAATGTTGTGGGCCCCAGCTCGATCGCCCATTTTGCTAACCGACCTGACGTCTCTGGCTTTTGCAATATTGTGCCGATATGGAAGTTAGTGAGTACGGTGATTACGTGCCCTGTGAAGTATCTGCGCAGCCTCCTGGAGGCGTGTAGCAGCGCTAGCACTAACTTTTCCATTGTTGAATATCGAGTTTTTTGGATCTGTGAGCACCCTACTAACGTAGTAGATTGGAGTCTGAACACCATCTCTTTCTACCAACAATACCGACCTAACTACCTTGTCCGAAGAAGACAAGTACAGGATGAGTGGTTCCTTCTCGAATGGCACAGTTAGTGTAGGGAGCTTGATTAAACACTGTTTCATTTGTTGGAAGGCAGATTCAGCTTCTGGCGTCCATTTAAACTCTTGTTTTTTCATGCAGTTGCGCAGAGACCTGATGAAAGGGCATGATTTTGCAGCGTGGTTTGACAAAAAATGATTTAGCGCGGCTTGGCGGCCGGCTAATCTCTTCATTTCTTTGATCGTGCGCGGTGATGGCATCTGCTCTATAGCTTGAACTTTTTCGGGGTTAACCTTGAAACCGCCGAATGGCATCTTTGTGTAACAGAAGATGCCGATGTCGGTCCGAAAAGTTGTCTTGTCTTCGTCTTCGAGCTTCATCTGAACTTGGTGATACCCCTTGTAACAGTCTAGAAAACATTTCCATCTGTACAGCGCGAGAGAGTCTATCTTTTTGTCGATCTCAGGTAAAGAATAGCAATCTTTGGGACATGCCTTGTTGAGATCGCTATAATCGACACACATTCTCCATCCTCCATTAGACTTCTCTACCATAACGGGGTTTGCAACCCAACTTTGGTACCGCACCTCTCTCAATATACCTGCTTTTAGCAATTCACAGACTTGCTCATTCACGGCTTTGGTTTTATCCGTCCCTAGGCTGCGCCTTCTTTGGACTTTTGGCTAGACGGAGGGATAAGTGTTCAAACAGTGTGCAGTGACATCGCGCGGGACACCGGTCATGTCTGCCGAAGTCTAGGCGAAAAGGTCCATGTTCCTGAATAAAAGTTGCTTGAGGTGCGTTCTGATGTTTGGTGAGATTGCGTGGCCTGTCGTCACCGTTTGCTCTAGGTATTTGCGGTTTAAAACCCACTTCTCTGGTTTGGTCGTTGAAATTTTTGCCGCTTTGGCTCGGCGCACATCCTCTGCTCACATCACTTCTTTCTTTGCATAGATAATCGCCACCCCCGTCTCGGTTGGGAACCCGATGGCCGAATGAGGTGTGGAGGTTACCATGTTTAGCTCTCCCTGGGTTTCTCTCCCAATTAAAACATCATGCCTTGATTTGACTAGCATTACCATGAAGTTGACATTTGTGGTTCTTGAATGCTTCCCGTCAGATAGCGTGACGGGGAAACTGATTTGGCCTAATGGGAAGACCATTTCGTTGCAGAATCCTGACAGAGGATAATCAACCGGCTCGAGTCTCGCTTTATCTTCATCATCAAACTGATTGAAGCATTGCTCGTAGATGATATCAGCTGTACTTCCCGGATCGATGAATATGTATTATGTTTCGTAATGACCGATGATACCGGTAATGACGACGGGGCGCGTGGCGCGTGGACCCCCGCGTACTACTGGAAATATGACCTGTTGCTCTTGCCATGCAGGTTCGAATGGGCGCTTGCCTTTATCTCTTGCGCTGTATCTAGGTCAGTTGACCATGTGTGTTTCCAAGCACCTAACTTTCTTCTGGTTTCCATCATCGTTGCGATGAATCTGACGCGTCTCCTTGCGCACATTCTTTAGGATTATCAGGCCGAATCGGAGCTCAGAAAGTTAAAAGAAGATTAACCACTATGAAAGGAACATAAACCAAACTAATTAACCCTAAAATTAGTAAGAACATATGTAAGAACATAATTCAACAAATTCTCAAAACAAATTTTACAAAATAATTAGCTAAATTCCATATAATTC
Organism: Helianthus tuberosus; assembly: GCA_030545235.1. NCBI lineage: Eukaryota > Viridiplantae > Streptophyta > Magnoliopsida > Asterales > Asteraceae > Helianthus > Helianthus tuberosus. Next base: position 29,080 of record JARYGA010004018.1, read on the forward strand.
TGTTTACCAAAAGTATGAGTTAGAAATTCAAAGCCTTAAACCTATCATTCTATCAAATAAACCCAATTCAACTTCACATCCAGAAACCTAAATTACTATGAAAAAACTTAATTCTAGAACAATTCATGTAATTCTTCAACAAAAACAAAAAAAAGGCCAAACGATACAAACGCTTATTTGCACAACCTGATTGTAGTTAACCCAAATGGTAAAACTTACGCCTTACAACCCAAAAATCATGAGATTCGAACAGTGAAAACAGCATAGTAATCGAAAAAAAATATCTCTTCCTTATCAAATTCTTCCAGATAAGCCTTAACATTTAAACGATCTTCCGTTTCTTCCAAATCAACCATGGTAAGTCTTTATACTACGGTTGTAAATTCTACACTTTTTTTGTAGAAACATTACTAAAAACACCAAAACCTTACAACAAACCATACAAATTTATCATCACATGTCATCATCATCATCATACTCGGTAAATCCCACCAATAGCAAAGCAAAGGTAGGGTCTGAGGAGGGTAAGATGTAGACAGCCTTAACTCTACCCCGTAGGAATAGAGAGGCTGCTTCCAGTGAGACCCACGGCTCGATAGTAGTTTTGCATCAAGTCTTGGACATAAGGCACATAACACTCAGCAATCGGGACAAACGATTACTCGATTAGTGCATGTACCCTTTTGTCTTTAGCTATAAATGCCACCACATGATACATGATTAACCATCCTCAGCTTTTAACGTTGTTCACTTTCACTCCCCCCCCCCCCCCGATGTCCCACACATATATATACATTATGCGCATAGCGCAAGCGGGGCGTAAAATTTAACATCACGGGTAATAAGAGATAATCAGCTAAACTAACTAATTAAAAATTATAAGCCCTAAACCTATCAAATAAACCCAATTCATCTCCCCAGTATCACAACAACAGTCAGAAATCACTACCAAAAATCCAAATTACCACAAAAAAATAAGTTAATTCCAGAACAATTTAACTAATTCTTCAACAAAAACCAAAAAGACAAGATAAAAACACATATTCACAAAAACTAAATTGCAGTTAACAAACAAATTGAACCAATAACGTATAATTCCATATAATTCTGTTTACGATGAGTACAATTCAAAGCCCTTAGGTGGTAAGACACAATGACCCAATATGGAATTTTTGGTTGAAATGCCAAGACACATGCATGTGATATTGGTCCTCTTATTCACTAGTTAATGTGATAAGAACTCTGACCATATATATTTCCTGGTATAGTCCTTCTTTGCTTGCCAGTGGAGATTGGTGTCCACAAAAGCATCCATAATTTTATTGTAGGGACCCAAAACCATGTGCGTCTGCTCTATCCTCCATATGTCACCGTCTATTGTGAAATGATCATTATATCCTGTTCTTATATAAAGCGTTCAGCATTCCCAATACAACCACATCAAAACTCATCTACAACATCATATCTTTCACCAGGAAGCGCTACTTCGATTCTTATCTTCCTTCAACAACTTTTGTAAGTGAGCAGCCTCTAGCTTCCTTGAAAACATGGCCATACGTATGCCACGCATCATTCAAGCAAGAAAAATTCTCAAACGGTCCCTCTCTAATGGTAGCACCACTCCTGCATCTATGGACATCCCCAAAGGCTATTTTGCCATTTATGTTGGAGAACAAGAGAAGAAGCGGTTTGTGGTGTCTGTATCACTACTAAGCGAACCTACCTTTCAGGAGCTACTGCATCAGGCAGAAGAAGAGTTTGGGTACAACCATCCAATGGGCGGGCTCACGATTCCCTGTAGTGAAGATGTATTCACAGATCTGGCTTCTCGTTTGGGAGCATTTTGACTTGTATACATCTGTCTATATCTACAACAGTTTTGTAAACATCTAACCAGTAGGAACCATTTATAGTTGTAAATTTAGATCAATGATCCAGATGAATGAAATTTAATTTGGATATTATTTTGAGTTCATGGTATTCTATATTTTTATAGCATGGTTTTATTTGAACGAGTTAGTAGCTAGTTAAAAAGGTTTAACTGGATAGCTACACTGAGAATTACATGCTCTCACATTTAGATAAAACCTGACAATAAGAAGATGTTTATACCTAATCCAGATCCTGCCTTGTAAAAAGCATTGAAATAAAGCCAAGGTTACACGTGTACGAGTCCCAAACTTGTTAACATTACAGACTCAGTTTAAATGGTTCTCCTGTTTGAAATTTCTATTAATATAATTACCAGGGTCAAGGAAAGAGTTCCCACTATAGAGTCTTAAGTGTTCTTAAATGAGCTAGCTCGTGTTTGAGGTTCACATAAACACCTGACTGGAACAAAAGGCAAGATACATGTAATGGTGGCAGTCCAGAATTTGAGGTCAGTATAAACACTGAGCTTCAGAGATATTGAAGATAATAATCGCTAGCGCTCAACAACTTTATGGAACTTCTTAAACCTCCAAGTTACGATGTAACGAAGGCATTCTAGAGTTTTTACTCATCTTATGTGTCACACCCCGAAATATCAGAGCATTGGCGTGACTGGACTGGTATCTTCATTGCACAGCGGAAGCAAATAAGCTAAGTCTTTTTAGAAAATGAACGCCCACTAAGTACTCGACTCTTCATGGTTCTCCTATTCCAACCGTGCCTTGTCTTAGAACTGTAACCTGAGAAAGAAACATGCGAAAAAGTCAACATAAAGTTGAGCGAGTTCATAGTTTGTTTGTAAAAGATTTGAAATAAATCTCTTTGAATAACCGGTTTTTGAAGTATTGTTGAATGTTTAAATACTTGAATGTATAAATACTTGAATCTTTAAATACTTGAATGAAAACATGGTATATAACTTGTAGAATGTATGAATGTTTGACTGTAATTTGAAAAACGTATCCGTAACTGAGTACTATGACTGTTTGAATGTATCCTGTAGAATGTATCTGTAACTGAGTACTATGACTGTTTGAGATCGCTAGTGGTTTGCAAGGCCACTAACATGTGTCACGACATAGGAAGCCACCAAACCTAGGCATTTTTGTCGACTTTGAATGAGACACAGAAGCACTCATTGGTAGAAGTAGGCCAAGAGTGGGGTTGCCTGAAACCCATTAGATCTAACCTTTTGTTCCGCGGCCTGAATGTATACGTTGATTAATGGTGCTTATGGTACCCTATTCGAGACATGATCTTGAATGTTTCACTTGAATGTTTCACTTGAATGTTTCACATGAATGTTTTTGTACTCATCATTTCCCCAATTTAGTAAATAAGTAAGCGTTGTATGCACTTTACAAAAATACGCTTTGTTTGAAAAACCGGTATAGTTATCATAAACCTTTCGTAAACCATTTGTGTCAGTTAAAAACTTGTTTGTATAATGGTTTAGAAATATGTAATTCATGTTTATTGAACACTTTGAATGTTTTGTAGAATGTGCATGTCTTTCCACCCCGAAAACATTTATAAAAATGTAAAACCATAAAAGGTGGGGTTATGAACTCACCTGAATATTCCTATGCAAAGCTAGCTAATTTACGACTTCGTGATGTCGTTTCCAAGGATTGACTTGCTAGCGTGCATTCTACAATATTCCTAACACGGAATATCTTATAAGTTTCTAAATAAACGCAGTAACTAAACTACGTGCCATCGAGCTTTACCGAATCGCTAATTGAATGATTCGACTGTAAGTTATGACGGTAAATGAACGATGGTAACTAAACTATGTGTCGTTTAGGCGTTTTGAAATAAATATATAAAATATATTTATTTTATAAAATAATTCGCGTTGTATGGTATTGGAAATAAACATGTAAACTATATTTATTTTGTAAAACGAATACGAGTTGTTTGACGCTTGAAATAAATATATAAAATATATTTATTTTATAAAAGAATTGTCGTTTTCGTATGTGATAAAGCGTCGTCGAAAGTGGTATACACATTTATGTAAATGTCGCTTTTCAATAAAACATGTTTTACTTTTACGGGTTTTCTCGAAAAACGGGCAGAGTTTCCTCTGTTTTTGGACGCCCCCGACAACACAAGTTGTCGTTATTTATCAAAATTCAGTCAGGATTCAAACAATATATCAATTTCGCCAAATATTTCATAAAATGTAAACTAATATCTTGTCGGTACGAGCTCGTTATCACGTAATCAATTTTAAAATTATGAAATAACGGAATAAAACGTGCCGTTAGTCTTTACCATCTTCTCGTGTCGAAACGCTAATTGAGTTGATCGAGTGAACTGGGTTGACCGAGTTGACTCGCTGAGTTGACTGAGTTGACTCGCTGAGTTGACCGAGTCAACCGGGTTAACGGAGTTAACCGAGTTAACAGAGTGAACCGGGTTTGACCCGAGTCGACCGAGCCAAAACTGAAGCTGACCGTCTGACCGAACCGCGAGACCCGGACCGAACCGTTTGACCTGTTGACTGAGCCGCTGACCAAAGTCTACCCGAAAACCCGAGTACCAAGCTGGACCAAGGAGCCGAAACTCCCAAATCTGACCCGAAAACAAAACCATCACCCGAACCGTGGCTGACTTGATCTAAATCTGACCCGAACCGCCTTTAGACCCGGAACTCGAAATCGGGTGACTCGTCGGATAAAGACATGGACCGCCGGTTAAACGAACCGACCGCCGGTCCGAGACGTGAATCATCATCATTACCATCTGATCATCATCTTCGTCTGAAACCCACCGGATAAATCTGCTGACCATCGGATAAACGAACCGACCGGCGGTCCGAACCTCCGACCGCCGGTTCTTTCTCTCTCTCTCGGTCTCTCTTCGTCGGAACCACACACCGTCACCGGAGTCATCGAGAAGGGGGGGGGGCTGTTTGTCGTCCGGTTACTTGACGCCGGAGAAGGAGGGGAGTTGCCGGCTTCACCGATTCACCGGCCGCCGGAAGTCGAGGGAGAGAGAGGCCGAGATGTATGTGTGATCTGAGGGTGCCCTTGCAATTTCTTTTTTTTTTTTTGATGGTTTATGTTGCAGACAAAAGAGGGTGAGCTTGTTGATGCTCTCGACTCCATCAAACAGAAAAGAAAGCAACATGAGAGATATATTGGTTTGTCTTGCAAATGTGAGTCTAGAATGGTTGATTTGTATGTGTATTTATAAGAGAAATATTGTGGGGTCCAAAGATTAACTAGCAACTTGCAAACAGAACTAACAATTGTGGAGGCTTGGTTTTAGTTGGGTATTCGGTTGGGTTGGGGGACCCAATTAATAGGAATGGGAAATGAGGGATGGTTTCTAATGATTTTTGTCATGTGCCTTGTGTAAATTTATACATGAAATAATGAAAGGGTATGGTTCTTATATAAAGGTTTGATAAAATCTTGTAAGAATCTTGTGTTTAAAACTTTTGAGACACAATCTCTTGTAAGATTTTATAGAGATTGCATAAATCTTGTGTAGATTTTATGTTTCAAATCTTTGATACATCAATCTCTTGCAAGATTATGTGAATCTTGTTTAGATTTTCATAAATCTTAATAAGATTTTGATAAGATTTTTAAGGGACGATCTAATATATCATGTGCAAGTTTAGGCTTGTGGGTTTTGGGCTTGGGCCCAGGGCACACAAGCCCATCTCATGTGTAAGTGGCCCGTAATTCCTACGAGACCCGATATTGCAACCCAAACTCCATAAACATAAAAATATTCGTGTGACACCCATATTTGTCGGTGTCATCAGTATTTCGTACGGTTTCAGTCCGTTGTCATTTGTTGTTCTGTAGATTCCACGCGAATCTTCATACGCGTACTGTATAGCTGAACAAACGTTCCTGGGCATTCCAAGGGCCTTGTTAAGTTAGTTAGCGTCGTAAACACTATTTATTATTGCGTAATCACCTGTTAATCACGTAATTAAGGGCGTAAATTACCGGTTGTCACATTATGTGTTGATCAGCGTGTGTGAGGCAATCAATAAACAATTTTCAGGAGGCTCAGGTTCCTTTGAAACATAACTACCTAAGAAATTAAGACTGTATATTTGCTACTTTCAATCAGCAATCTTGAATTAGAGGGTTATTTCCGTTTTGTTTTATATTTAAGCATCGATGTTAGTGGTTAAAGCTATAGTTTAAACACTAGTTTGGATAACCAAGTCTAATGCAGATTACTAGGTGGGAGGACACAGTGTCCTACAAGTGATAACTGTTGACTCATTCATCAAGACAAAGCCATGTGACATTGGCCTTCTTCACTACTTACTGTCCTCAAGGCCATATAATTATTCATGTTGATCTCCTGTTTGGATTGTGACTGAATATCGATGTGCACAAATCCTTTATAATTTTATTTTCAAGATACAAGACAATGTGTGTTTGTTTTCTCGTCCATGTGCCCCTGTCTATTGTGTACCTCATTATATCTTCTTGGTTTGTATATATATATATATATCAATCATCATGCACAATACAACCACATCTTCCTAGAAAATCATCTACAATATCACCCAACCAGAAGCAATACTTTGATTTTTTTTCCATAACAAACATTTCCAAGTGAAACAGACTCACACTATCTTGAAAATATGGCCATTCGTATGCCTCGTATCATTCAAGCAAAAAAAATTTTGAGGCGATCATTATCTATTGGAAGCAGAACTCCAACATATACCGACATCCCAAAAGGCTATTTTATGTTGGGGAACAAGAGAAGAAGCGGCACGTGGTCCTGGTATCACTATTAAGCGAACCTATGTTTCAGGACTTACTGCATCAGGCGGAGGAAGAGTTTGGGTACAACCACCCAATGGGCGCGCTCACAATTCCATGTAGTGAAGACGTATTCACGGATCTTGCTTCTCGTTTGGGAGCGTTCTGACATGTAAACGTTTGTCTTTATAACCGCAGTTTTGTAAACAGCTAACAATTAGGAACACTTTATAGATAGATGTAAATAGTGAATTGTTCTGGTTGAATGAAATTTAACATGGATGTATTTTTGAGTTAAAGGAATCATAACTGAAGTAACACTGAACTAATTTTAGGGTTATTTAGTTTGGTTTATGTTCCTTTCATAGTGGTTAATCTTCTTTTAACTTTCTGAGCTCCGATCGATCCGTTAATCCTGCAAAACAGAACACTGTTAGCTCGTTAAGAGGGGAATATGGGGGTTTCCCTCTTAACCAGACTCCGGCGTGAGAATAAGTATTTGCTTTGAGGAGATAATTGTGTGTTAAGTGAGAGAGTAGAGGGAATAGAATGTTTAACCTGTGCCTGAAGGTCTCTATTTATAGCCGGAGAGGTGTAAGAGGAGATGGGCTGCTGGGCCTTGGGCCGGAAGGCGACAACTTAGAGGATATGCTCTTTGTCTCACTGGTGTCGACCGTTAGTGTCTTCTAGAAGCTCTCCGGTGCTGGCGCACCTTGAATGGAGCCACGTGTCTTAGTTGTTAGCCTTGTTGTCCCTCTGCCATCAGCAGGTAAGTGGATTTCATGGGGCAGATGTCGCCGCCCCCTGATTAGTGCCACATAAGCGTCCTTGTGTACTTTCTTTCTCCTGCACGTCAGACGGTCGTGGAGCAAGATGGAGCACAGCCTGGAGGATGCTGATTGGCTTGCCCTTCTGCCACTTGTACCTTTAGTACCTTCTGAAGTAGCCTTGCTCTTTGGCTCCCGCGCGACGCTTACTGAGCACGTTAGTTGCCCGCGCGGGGCTACAGGAGGCGAAGGCTCTTATTCAGAATGCTAAGTATAGAAGTTGGTGTTATCTTTTGCTTGGACCTCGCGCGAGACCATGTTCTGCTTGATCATCCCGCGCGGGGTCTAGTGATTGATCACCGAAGTGATTAAGAAGTATGGTCCAAAGCGCGACCAGAATGGTCTGCGCGGCATTTTTGGGACCATACCCCTTCAAGTCACCCCAGTCCAGTGCTGCATCACGCGCGAAGTGAGTGGTTGGAGCTCTGGACTTAGAAAAAGGAAGTGCTGGGTTAGAAAAATGTCTGCTAGATCTTGGTGAGTCGCGTGCGTGTAGCTGTTTGTCAGTCACTACGACGCGACTACCAGATTTGTCTTTTGGAAATTCTCTGCTTTTGGCTGTAAGCGCAAGTGCATTTGATGCATGTGAATGTTGCGCGGCTTGGGTAACTTCTGCATGAAGTTTGTAGTAGATTTGAGCGGGAAAACCCTCGATTTTTTAATTTTGACAGGTTGGTGAGAAATGTTGTTGATGGCGACGTTTGAGTTGACTGCTGACACGGCCGTCATCAAGTTGTCCCTGACGGTTCGGCTTTCCGTCAGTCGAGTGAGGACCACGCGCGCGTTGTAACCGTCACTCCGGGAATTACGTCGTATGTGGCAGCTGCTGATTGGATACGCGCGCGGTGAATCCGGCACGTCTACTCATCGCATTAAATGCGATGAGTATATATAGTCGATCGATAGCACTACTAGAAAATACACATTTCTTGACACACATTGTGTGTCATAAAATGGTAATTATGACACGCAGAAGCGTGTCGTTAATTGAGGAGTCATAAAATTAACATGACATGCATTTGTATGTCATGTTTTTATGACACACATTTAATGACGCGCATTCATGACACTCATTTTATGACACCTTTTAATGACACTTATTTTATGACACTTTTAATGACACACATTCATGACAAGCATTTATGACACATACATATCACATTCATTTATGCGTGTCATGCTTTTAATTATTTAATTTTTTTATAGAATTACTAATTTGCCCTGGATACAAGTATAATAACAAAAACAATAATTTTTTTTCATAAAACAAATACACACATATATATATATATACCAAAACAATCCATTACATAATCATTTGTCAAGTATACTACAAATATTTTAATGTTAACAAAAAAAAAAGAATCGTTTGTCAATACATCGTCAACACCTAAAATACGAGTTGTCACTTAAAAATTGAGGTAACCGCATAAGTCGACCAATCTTCGCGAACGCCATCCATATCCGCAGCCGAGTATTCCTCTACTCCTTTCCCAACCTGAGACAACAATAAAATAAAATAAATCTTAAAAATCAGCATTTAATCCTAATATATAAATTTAAGCATTTGTTTGGATATATAACAACAACCATAATTTCATGTCCCTAAACTATTTAGTACTCAATAAGCATATCATGTCCCAAAAGTTCATATATCAAGTTTTGTAACTCTAAAACTATTTAGAACTCAATAAGTATACCATGTCCCTTGGGTCCCAAAACTTGACGTATAACAAGAGTTAGCAAAATAGAAAATATAAACACATACCTCAATACATAAGAATTGTTTGTTCTTTCTTCCAAAGACGAGATCTTCAGTTAGAAGTATACTTGACCTGCTAAGGATCTCCTTCTCATATTTTGTCCAGTATCAAAGTTATGACCCGTATTTTCAGCACATAACAAACCGCTCAATTGCATGTGAATCCATACTAAAACCTACCTATTTGGGCAAGGACCCATTTTGACATTTAACTGAATTGGACTAACATCGTCATATTTCCGCTTCTACCAATGTATATGTATGACATCGAAAAAACATACAAGTAGAAACTATAGTAAGCATACCATTAGAATGGTTATAAATCATTTAACTATGGTGCAACCAAATTTCAACTTATGTCTTTAAAAACTCCAAACCTAAAACAAAACATAATTAGCTAGGCAAAAAATTGTAGACAAATCTAGTACTTAAATATATAGTTACAACTTACAACAAATAAGTTAAATCATGAAATTCAATAACATATACAATTGTGTGCATCCTTTTCATATTTTAATATGTATTCTATTAAAAAGTGTACCAAATTCCTAATTAAATACATATTAATTACAATGGATAAAGACATACCTGCAATTTCCAAGTTGGATGTGGCCATGACCTAACAACATGCATTTAGATAGATTTCTCATGAATTTACATCAAGTACAACAACAAATTTACTATGAATGTGATAATAATTAAGGTGTTCAATATAAAGTAAAAATTGAAACATACCTTGGTTTGAAGATGATGTTCCTACCCTGAGATCTTCCTCCTTCACTTTTTGACTTCCTAAAGTCAAAACGTTAATTAGTTTTCACACCCAAAGTATATATCTCCGTTTCGGGTTTCTGTTCGTTTTTGAAAATTTCCCATGCACCCATTCCATTTTATGAGAAAACTTAGAGTTAAAATTGAGAGATCATTTCTTATATTAGATAAAATTTATGATTTCCCAGGTCATTTCATGTAAGTATTTTGACCTGTTGGCAAAAATGACAAAAACCTTGGTATACAATTGATAATATGTAGTTTATCAAAATATTCATATACATCCAAATTGTGAGTTTTTAACTCACCAATATCACATATTACTCAAGGTATATGCAGTTATATTATAGCATCCAGATGGTAACCAGTAGTTTTAACTTGCGCCTGATACTAGAAAATTATGATGATTTGCTCATTCAAAACAAAGTGAAATTCTAATATTTAGATAAGCATGGTTCTAGTATTCTTTCATTAATTCAATAACTCGTTTCATCCAATTAAGATACTGAAGTTAAATAAATAAAAAAAAAATCGCTAATTTGGGTTCAAGCACCTTAATTTATAACCAAGCTTTAAAAGAACGGAAACAAGTTTCGAGGCGTTTTCCCTTCGCCTCACGAGGCGTAAGCCTCGAGGCGAAACGAGGTGTAAGGACGAGGCGGTATTAATTGTAGGATCGTGAAACGACCTAACGAGTCGATCAGAAGAGTGCTCAGACCGAATCAGAGGCGGAATTCATTGATTCGGTCTTCGTTCAGCTTGGATTCACTATTAAATGTCTTGTTTATTGATCTTTAACAGTTTACAGTACAGAGACACTTCGACAGCACCTCGGCGTCGGAAACTAGAACCTTACAACTGAACTCGTTTGAAGGGTATATATAGACTAGACCCTTCCGTTTGAAAATAACACAACATTTTCAAACGGAACCCTTTCAAACGGAACCCTTTCAAAATATTACAATTTCAAACGGAACCTATCTTCAAACGTGACACCTCAAACTGTCAACCTCAAACTATAATGAAATTGACTTTCAAACCGTATACTTCTAATTTGTCTTCATATGTCCATATTGCAATGATGATGTCACTATGTGATGTCATATAAGTGATGTCACATATGTGATGTCATGCTAGTTCAGATCCGCAACGAACCCAAGACTCGACATAAGACGAAGACGACAGATAAATGCACCAACAGACTCCCCCTCAGATGTTGACGAGTCTTAAGTGTCGAGTCTTCGCATCTTCAGTCTTTATCAGTCTCTTTTCTTTCTTGACATATACCAGGATCTTCTCTTTGGCTCTAACCTCGTCAGACTCCCCCTCTCATCATGATGGGATCGCTGTCTCGAATTAGCTATCACCTTGAGATCAATCCCTGGCTTTATCTCTGATCAGCTCATCTTCTGTACACATTTTCTCACCACAACATAAGTTTTTACTTAAATCAATAAGAAAAACTTACTGGAAATAGTTACATCAAGTTCAAATTAATGATCTCGATTAACTAATCAAACTTTTCTTTTTACAAAACAAATTTCTTCTTTTAAACGCACACTCCTAAACCTGTTCATCATGTTCAGCACTTGGAATTTTGAAAATCAGTTCATCAACATCAGTTGTCGAAAATCTTTTTGTATTTTTCAAAATTTATGCTAAATGTTGATGCAGATTTTGTGTCCGATGCTTGTCGAATAGATTAGTTTTATTTTACGCTGAATTTGTAATAGTTAGTGAAACAGTCTATCGAACGTGTATAGACCCGCTCGTTTGAAGTGGTCAAACGAGAGGGTTATTCGGTTGACCGTGTGGGTTTTGCTAGACAAATAGTTAGATTATGGTTGTATAATGTTTGGTGTCGAAGGATAAGGCATCGAAGGATTGTGTATATCCGTCGATGAGCTCGAAAGATATCCATCGATAGATGAAGATGGACCTCGAAGGATATGTCATCCTTCGAGGTATATGTGTATCTTTCGATAGCTGGATGATCGACAGATGATCTATCGATCAATCAGTTAGATCCTTCGACCATACAACCTGTGTTGGGTATAAATACCAACACTTTGTCATTTGCAAGACCAAGAGAGTTAGAGAAGGTTTGAGACCTCACCCAGGGAGAGATCACCACTTGATCTCTCCCGGAATGTATACTCCTTTGGTATTAGTTCGGTTATCATGTAATCGGGCCGATTTGTAATGTTATACTACCGGATTAATACAAAGAAGTTGTTTGTTTATATCTAATCTCTCCCGTCTTGAACCGATCTCACAAGAATCACGGTTTCGGTCACGAAACTCGGTCCTACAATTGGTATCAGAGCCATGGTGCCCGATTTAGTAAATCTAACCGTTTACTAAGTCACATGTGCTCTAGATCTGTGATTTTTGTGCTTTTTGTTCAAGATGTAAAAATGGTGAAAATCAAGAAAAACTCAGATCTGGACCCGAATATTCAGATCTGTGCTGAAACGAGTGTTGGGTTTTATGTTTTTCACCTATATAATCAAGTTATCATCATCAAAAATCTAAAATACAATGTTTTCGTCAAAGATCTGCGGTATGAACAGTAGATGTGTTCTTGATGTTCTTGGCAGCTTCATATTTCGAAAGATGTAAGGGTGCTCGAAAGATCAAACAGATTTCGAAGGATCCAACATATGTTTCGAAAGATGAACAACTTCGAAAGATGATCAGTTTCAATAATTTCGAAGGATCCAGAATCGAAGGATCAGATTTCGAAGGATCACCCTCATCCTTCGGTTATCTTTCGTAAGTTGATCCTTCGATAATGCCTTTCATCTTTCGAGGATAAGAAACATCATCGAAGGATGTTGCTGCTGCTGATTGTTCATCGAAGAGAGAAGGAGCTGCTGCTATTGTTAATCGAAGATGAAGAGTCAGGAATGTTGTTGTCGGCTGCAGATGTGTCGATGAGATTGACGAAGTGAACGGTTTTATTGTGTTGATGATGCAGTGGGTAGTTAGCGGCTGCACAAGTTATATATTTTAACTTTTGGGTTGTGGATATTGTGTATCGAAGAGAGACTTGGAATTAGGGAGGTTGTCTGCTCATTTTGGTTGTGTATTCAAGAAGGTATTCAGCTGAGAGTCTGTTTGTTCATCGAAGAAGAGCAGGATGTTTGATTTTTGTTTAGCTGAGGTTGATGATGGGTGTGCTGTACAACAAAAGTGTCGGCTGAAATTGTTATTTGACATCTAGGTTTTTGATTTGAGGATTGGGCCTGGTGTACGCATCATGGACTTCAGTTCATATTGGGCCTTCTCTAACAAATCAGAATATGGGTAACACATAGATGCCAAAAAGGATATAACAATGTTTTTAATTGGGCCATCACTTAATCAGCTGAATATACTTGGATTTTTTTTTTTGGGCCAACATATCTAAGTTTCTAGGATGAAACATGGATGACCCGCTTCTATTTGTGAGTTGCAAAGTGGGGTCGGGTTTTCGCGAAGTTGATTTGAACCGCGCTTCTAAATGTCAACGTCAAATTAGTACGGGTTCGGGAGCGCGTGCGGGATGATGCGGTATGTTATAAAAAAAAATAAAAAAAATGATGATACTTGATGGTTGAAAAATTGTGGGGTAGTCACGGTTACCGATGAAAATGTCAAAAATGGTGACGCGACTATTATGGGCCAAAAACCAAAAACGAGAACGGTATGTTCACTTCCGCACGTCGATTGTTTATGATTGTTATCGGTTATTCGAAAATGTTCGAAAGCATTTTGTTATTTGTCATATTCTCGCATTTGAAGACGAACGTATGAACCTTGAACGCCAACACCGGTCCTAACGAGTTCACAAAGTCTTTGGAGGGATACAAGTCGGATCCGATGGGGTACTAGGCGATATTGCTTTATCAACTAGAATATGCAACGAAGAAATCCTTTTTGTTTATTGTCATATTCTCGCATTTGGTAACGAATGAATGAACCTAGAATGTCAACACCGGTCCTAACGAGTTCACAAAGTCTTTGGAGGGATACAAGTCGGATCCTACGGGGTACTAGGGGACGTTCTTATTCAACTAGCATATGCAAAGAAGAAATTCGTTTTCGTGATTTTTCGAAAAACCAAGAACATTCAACGGAGATTGATGACAGTTCCGCTTAGTGGAGGGAACTGGTGAACATTTGACGATAGTTTCTTTGAAGTGGAGAGAATCTGTTAAGGTTTAGAAATCTTACCAAAGAAATAGGGGGAATAAAAATTTCGTATGTTGAATTTCTTCGGTAAATTTCTAAACGCAATCACAGGTGGTAGAGTTTGTGATTTTCTGGTGATACAAACGGTTCGGCGTGGAATGTTTTGCACATACACATATTTGAGGATTTTAATTAATTCTCCAGCCAGCGTGAAGGGTTTTGCACGGAAAAATACAGGTTTCTAAAGTCTACAGTAGTTACAAAAGCGCTGTTCACTGAAGACCTGGGGAATCTTAATGAAAGCTGATAGTTCAAGACTGAAGACCTGCAGGATTCGGTTTTGGGTTTGATGTTTCCTTGGGATTTTACAGGGATCTGGGGGTAACTCAATTCGTTGAGTTTGCAAACGATGTACTTGGTCAAGCTGACTTCCTGAGTACTGATGCTGAAGATCCGTAGTGCATTACGTGGTCAACTTCACAAAGGCGAGACAATGAGATCTGGATGTAGTTCAACTAAGCATGCTGGTTGAGCTTGCAAGGGATACACTTGGTCTAGCTGACTTTCCTGAGTGTTGATGCTGAAGATTAAAGTGCATTACTTGGTCGATTCCACAAAGACGGTTTACAGAAGACAGTTCACCAGAAATCTCTATCAATGTAGTATGCTTGTATGAAATAGAGTTCTTATGACAAGATCAAGACTTGATGCAGTTCTTAAAGATTGGAACCCTTATCAAATGCCGTTTGGAGTATTGGAAGATCAGCGGAAGATCGGTCAATTGAGGAAATTGCACAACACCCAACACGGATACGCGTACTTTAAGGGGGAAATATTTTACAAGGAGCGTCAAGATACTACTTACCTGGATCATCGGTCAAGGGGGAATTTGTTAACATAGAGAAGATGAATACTTGACTGAAGATCGATTGCAGTTGCATTTTCAGCATTCGACAGCAACGGACAAGGGGGAATTTGTTGATGCAGATTTTGTGTCCGATGCTTGTCGAATAGATTAGTTTTATTTTACGCTGAATTTGTAATAGTTAGTGAAACAGTCTATCGAACGTGTATAGACCCGCTCGTTTGAAGTGGTCAAACGAGAGGGTTATTCGGTTGACCGTGTGGGTTTTGCTAGACAAATAGTTAGATTATGGTTGTATAATGTTTGGTGTCGAAGGATAAGGCATCGAAGGATTGTGTATATCCGTCGATGAGCTCGAAAGATATCCATCGATAGATGAAGATGGACCTCGAAGGATATGTCATCCTTCGAGGTATATGTGTATCTTTCGATAGCTGGATGATCGACAGATGATCTATCGATCAATCAGTTAGATCCTTCGACCATACAACCTGTGTTGGGTATAAATACCAACACTTTGTCATTTGCAAGACCAAGAGAGTTAGAGAAGGTTTGAGACCTCACCCAGGGAGAGATCACCACTTGATCTCTCCCGGAATGTATACTCCTTTGGTATTAGTTCGGTTATCATGTAATCGGGCCGATTTGTAATGTTATACTACCGGATTAATACAAAGAAGTTGTTTGTTTATATCTAATCTCTCCCGTCTTGAACCGATCTCACAAGAATCACGGTTTCGGTCACGAAACTCGGTCCTACACTAAAACACACTGAAAATCTTTTTGGATTTTTTTAATAGAAAGAAATGCAGTAAAGAAATATTTACAGACAATATTTTTGTGAGCTTCGTGTAAGAGGATCATATCAGTTTATGTGACTAATCACTAACATCGTTAAGCTTTAAACATTTACAGGTCTAAACGATTCACGTTGATTGACGATATGTTGGTCCTCTTAAGCTCAATCTAAAAACTTTCGAAATGCTTACCGATACGTTAAGGTATATTAAGATAGCACTAAGTTCTTATGGACCCCACGATCTCAGCATATCCCCTCATCATGCAATACACTAACTCAAGTAATGCCTTTAAACTTTTATCAACTGTGATTTGTGCGGAAAAACAAAGCAGAATGTTTAAACATTAACAATCAGGTCGATACTTCCGTATACGCAGAGAAAGTCCAATGTTTAAACAAAATAAGAAAAATAAAACAAGTTGAAGTTGTTTAGGCTTTAACCACCAGGTCGATACTCCCGTATACGCAGAGGAGGTCCAAAGCTTAAACGAAACACCAAAGAAAATAAAGCATAACGTTTAGGCAACAACATCCAGGTCGATACTTACGTATACGCAGAGGATGTCCGATGCTTAAACAAAATAAAGAAATAAAACAAGTTTAAATCTTTGCAAAATAAAATGCACAATCACAGG
This sequence comes from Helianthus tuberosus, assembly GCA_030545235.1. Classification (NCBI taxonomy): domain Eukaryota; kingdom Viridiplantae; phylum Streptophyta; class Magnoliopsida; order Asterales; family Asteraceae; genus Helianthus; species Helianthus tuberosus. The sequence continues at coordinate 45,598 of JARYGA010004018.1, forward strand.
GAATTTTCAGCAAAGTTGTGAAAGTTCACAAACTTAACCAGTTTTATGTCTTTCGACAATCAGCGATTACCGAGTAGGCACACAATCAAGAAGGACAAAACTAAGTACTATGCTTTCAATCATGTTTCCCACTAGAACTAGGCTTTTTCATTTTAGGTTTGTATCGTTATCGCAAATCTACTAGTCTAGCTGAGCCTACCGTCACATCTTTAGTGAGATCATTTATCACATTTAAACTTTACATATCTTTAGCATGCTGTGACAGTCCAACTGATCTACTATCATTTCCTCTTTTATGCAACAAAACTCATTTTTTCATTTTTTCAATATTTTTGGCATTTTCAAATTTTCAAATTTTTTTTTTAAATTTTTACTCCCCCTAAAATCAAAATATGTCTCAATTTTGATTTTCTGGGAAAATTTGAAACAAACTGTACAAGAAACATGACAACATGATGAGAATCACTTCAATTCTCCATTCACCTGGCATAAACAATCAGAACTCCCCCTCACAACAAACTATTTTCTCATTAAGATTTCAAAACACTTAAGTTTGTTTTAATCAAAATGATTTTTCCGGAAAATAAGTTTTGTTGGTTTTACCACTTGTAAAATTAGGAGTTTGGTTCATCATATTGTCCTTCAAACATACGAATCAGGATTACATCAAGTTCAAACTAATGACCTTGACGAATCACATTGTAATTCCAAAACATATAACCACATGTAGGAATAAAACCTCTACACAATACATTTTACTAATCAAGATGCCGATTCCTGCTTCGCACTTACCAACCTGGAAGCTCCGGCAAGTCAGGTTTTTCATTTGAACAGATTCACCCAAGCCTGACGGTCCTTGGGTGATTTTGAATTCTTGTTCAACAATGGTGGAAAATTTGCATCATCCATTGTTATACCAGAATTCTCTACTTTTACCTCAACACATGGCTCTTCTGGTTTTACCATACCAGAATCATTGCCTGAATGTGGTTTGTCTGACTTTGATGAGCCAGATTCATCGCCTGAAGGTGGCTTGTCTGACTTCGACATGTCGGATTCATCGCCGACCATTTTCTTCTTCTTCTTTCCCTCTTTCGTCCTCAGATTTGTATCTGATGAATGCGTTTTGCTTGATTTGTCAGTCTTTGGCGAGCAAGACGATTTATCAGAACTTTTATCTGTTTTACCAGTTCTATCCGAGGACAAAATCTTCTCGAGATACTCTCTGGCCTTCTTCCTCTTCTTTCTCAATCTGTCTTTTTGCCCTTGAGAAAGCTTCACTTTCATTTCCTGAACTTTAGGTTCTTGAACCTTCTGTTCTTTGGGCTTAACATTGACTGGTTTCTTCACCTGCTTCTGAGATTCAGCTCTCGATCTTCTCATTGATCTCATTGAGCAATCTCTAGCAATATGACCAATGATATTACAGTTAAAGCATCTTCTAGACTCAAATCTCCAACTCTGGCAGTTAACAGCAATGTGTCCTTGATAACCGCATCTGTAACACACTCTGTTATCGTACCAATCACCATTTTCAGTCCAAACATTTAGATTATAGCACTGTTTGGCTTGGTGATAATCCTTGCTCCTCTTGTTTGCTGGATTTGACTTTTGAGCACTGTGGTCCGACCTGCACCACTTATTACCAACAAATTTTGAATTTTGAATTTTTACTTTTTGTAATTTTTGATTGCGATTGGATGATTGATCTGATGAACTTTTATTTTCTTTTTGAACATTTTTCAAAATTTTCACATTTTGTTTTTGTTTCTGTTCCACTTTCTTCTTCAAAGGTTTTTGCTTAGAGCATTCTCCGTTTTCGGTTGTTTATGGAACAGTTTCTTGAAATTTTTCTTTTAACTTCAAAAATAAATTCTTTTTGTCAATTTTTTCTTTTTCAACATCAGATTTCTCATCACAATCTTCAACTTTGACTTTGTCAAAGTTTGTGAGATTGTCACTTATTGGAACAGAATTGATCGGCTTTGGACAGGGATAATCTGGTGTTGATGACAAAGTCTCAAAACCTTTCAATTTCTCTTCAAGCTCTTGGATTTTAATCCGAGCTTTTTCAGCTTCATTTTCAAATCGAATGATTTTCTGAAGATGAGAGTTTATTTCAATCTGTTTTTCAAGATTATTTTTAAAAATGACAGATTTCTCATCTTCTAAAATCTTCATTTGACTTTGAAAATCTTTTTCAAATTTTAATTTTTCATTTTCAAATTCTTTTTCCTTTTCTTTCAAAATCTCGTTTTTCAATGTCAAACTGTTCAAATCACTTAACAGTTTGTCATTTTCAGATTTCAACCTCTGAGAATTTTCCTGCAAATCAAAAATATGTTTCTTATCAGCTTTCATCTCATCTTTCAAAACTGAAATTTCTTCAGTCTGTTCCTCTTCCACTTGAACACCTTTACTCTTACTCTCTTTAAAATTGATTTTCCACCTTGACTTTTCTTCTTCTCAGCATTGATCACCATCTGTTCTTCAATCTTTTTAATGAGTGAACAAATTGTCAGTTGGGAAAATTCTCCAGAAATCTTCAAGTTTAAGATATAATTTTTCCATTCTGCTTGAGGTAAAGCACTGGCAAATTTTTCAACCCATTCTTCTGATTTCCTTTTAATACCCTTCTCAGACATTGAACGAACAAGATGGCTATACCTCTCAATGATGCTCTTTGTATTTTCTCCTGGACAACCTGAAAACGAATCAAATTCTTTCTTTAATACATTTATTATATCCAATGTTTCTTGAGACATATTAAAGAAATTAATATCCATGATTCGGAAACACGTTTTTCAAGACAATCACTTTAAACAAAATATCAAGTCCAAGCTATATCACCTTTCAAACAAAATACCAATTACTCAAAATTCTGATTGGACCAATACAATGTAGTGGGCTAAAACTCTATCTCCTCACAAGATACTTTGAATTATAATATTTCACAAAAAAAAATTCATACAAACCCTTTTTGCAACTAGTCGACAATTTGAAATGATTCATAACAATATATGTCAGACAACAACTTTAATATTTTCGATTCAACAAATGCAACTGACATATGTATTGGAACAACACAAACAACAATCCGACAATATTAATAGATCACATGGGCTGATCAATTAGTGGGCTGACACAAACAATAGTCCAACACTGATGAAACAAATTAAAATTGATTAGGCCACTAAATCCACTAAATCAGACTTCACACAATCCACTAAGTCACATGCGATAATGATACAATCCGACACAAATCACATGAATTCTGATTTTGATAAATCCAACACTTTTTCACATGCAAACCATCATAATACTTGACCGAGTTAGATGCAATTTACATGGTCATTTTTAATGCAATTCACACAATTCTAAAACCTTGCAAGCATTAAATGTAGTCTTATCTTCAATGAGTCATGTGATATATCTGATCACCTCATGTTGACTGACACACAATTTATGATTTCAAGATAATGAAATACAGTTGACAATTTTCAAAGAACAAAAACTATTATGATTGGGCCGCGTGGACTGTAGTGGGCTGTGGATCACTTCAATTCTTTTCAAACAAGGTAGCCGACAACAACACCTTTCAAAGCTCTATTGATTGGGTCGCAACTAGTAGTGGGCTGACACCATTTGAATCAACAACAATAAATGCCACAAGACTATGATTGGGCCTTGCAATAAGTTGACACTGAACACAATCACATGGGCCGGTGAAAATATCACATGGACTATACACTTGACTCAATTAATTTGAACTTATCAATATATGCAATCTGACAAAAACAGTCTTCACATGAATTGTCAACTTTAAATCCCACACACTATTCTTGAACCAAGCATTCACATGACAAACTTAAAACTTTGTTTAAAGTTTATCACAACCCGACACTTTCCAATCGGTTCACACAACTCGATAAACTTTCACATGAATTACTGAACCATTTTCAAACAGTGTGATATGTTTCAAACTATCATGTTGTCAACTTTCAAACGGTGATCATGTTTCAAACGATAAGTTCAAACGTAACACAAATTTCAAACGTTCAGGCAGTTTTCAAACGATATGTTCAAACGACAAACTTTTCAAATGACAGAATCCATTTTCAAACGATAGTTTCAAACGATTGATCAGTTTTAAACGATAGATTCAAACGAGTGATACTTTCAAACGATAGATTCAAACGATGTGACCCAAACTTCAAACGGTCATCAGTTTTCAGTCAATTTTCACCATTTTTTCTTCGAATTTTAAGCTGAAATTTTCAAGGCTTTGTCTATGTTCAGTAACACACAATCTATGAGTTTTTGATCCAATTTTGTCCGGTAAAACACCCTGAACTGATGAAAGAAGATGTAGAAATCAGAATTATGAGTGAAAAATGAGCTAAACGGTAAGAACTCTTCCTCCTGAGCTCTGATACCACTTGTAGGATCGTGAAACGACCTAACGAGTCGATCAGAAGAGTGCTCAGACCGAATCAGAGGCGGAATTCATTGATTCGGTCTTCGTTCAGCTTGGATTCACTATTAAATGTCTTGTTTATTGATCTTTAACAGTTTACAGTACAGAGACACTTCGACAGCACCTCGGCGTCGGAAACTAGAACCTTACAACTGAACTCGTTTGAAGGGTATATATAGACTAGACCCTTCCCTTTGAAAATAACACAACATTTTCAAACGGAACCCTTTCAAACGGAACCCTTTCAAAATATTACAATTTCAAACGGAACCTATCTTCAAACGTGACACCTCAAACGGTCAACCTCAAACTATAATGAAATTGACTTTCAAACCGTATACTTCTAATTTGTCTTCATATGTCCATATTGCAATGATGATGTCACTATGTGATGTCATATAAGTGATGTCACATATGTGATGTCATGCTAGTTCAGATCCGCAACGAACCCAAGACTCGACATAAGACGAAGACGACAGATGAATGCACCAACATTAATAAATAAATATAAAAAATATATATTATAAAAATAATTATACTAATTAATTTCATCATTAGATTCATCAAAATCATCAAAAACACACATAAACAAGACATGAAATGCTTGAAATTGACACAAAAAGTCAAAAACAACCATCAAAAACCCCTGAGGCGCAACTTTCTTAGCGCCTCAGCCCCTCTGAGGCGCATTAACACTAAAAACCCCTTGAGGCGCGCCTCAGACTCGTTTTTTGGCCGTTTCGCCTCGAGGCGCCCCTTGAGGCGCACGCCTCAAGCGTTTTTTAAAACCATGTTTATAAGACATGCAGCAAACTTTTATTAAATCTTTGGTTTTACAATGTGGAATATAAATTTTCCACACCAAATCAACTCATACAGATTCTTACTTTTCAGGTTTCATTAACACCATTCAATCATTACGAACTTAATGAAGAGAAAGTCAATTTTAGGAGCATTATTACTTACAGTGACTAGTGGATAAAGAATTTCAAAGGAGATAACCCAAATGATAAGGAGTTCTCTTTAATTTCTCCAAAATGAGAATAGTCTCTTCCACCCCTCCTTTCTGTCGAACCCAATTGCATACAAACAGAACAAATAATTTATTATCCATCAATATATCAGTATGCATATTATTTGGTTCAATTTGTTTCACCAATGTGCATAATATTAAAAGGCATCATAATTTCGATTTCATTCAACTCAAAGCAAAGCAAATTAATTTCTGAAATATATAATAAAAGGGAAAAAATACAAGCAAATTGAGAATCAGGTCAATCCTTTTTAGAAAATCATTCGTAAACTAGAAGTTGGTTAGTCGTCTACCCCCTCCCCCCAACCTTGTTTGGCACCGAAGCGGAGATAGTGGATGAAGAACAGCATTACAAGATTTCATGGGTTAATTATCAAAACCCCTTTATGTATTTTTTTTTTTTTTTACTTCCTGTTTTCTAGAATATTATTCCAAATTAGCAAATTACAAACAAGTGGCAGGTAAACGGGCAACAAGCTGCGCCGCAACCCCCTTTTGAATTGCAAAACCAATCCTACTAAAGACGAAACGACCCTTAAAGGTTGAGAAATTACTATTCACAACCTGTTGGACCCTGTTTAGAAATTCGACAGCCTCTGGGGCTAGGGAACCAAATGTATGAAAAGCGAATGGGATAAACACATGTTGATTCTCTAAACAAGCCTTCTCGTGTTTAGCGACTTTGCTTGATTCCGCTTTCAACGCAGCTTGGCCAGCAGCAAACCCATTATCCCTGAGCCCAACAAGAGGGGACACTCCTGTAAAATGGTAATTGAGTAGAGATGAACTTATAGATTGATAAAATTGAAACAACAATAATGTTCCACCCACGAGAAGAGTAAAGATTGACGCAATCATTCAATTGCGACTCTCAAAGCGAACTACATGTGAAAATTACAACGATTCCTTCAATTTTTTTATGAAGATGCCTTCCACGTTCTGGAACCAGCGCCCCTAATAAAAATTTTGGGATATTTTTTTTTTTGAAAGGTTTTTTTTTTTTTAATTTTTTTTTCATTAATAATAAGTGCACTTTACATCAATTTCGCAGGTAAGCGAGCAACAAGTTGCGCCGCTACCCCTTTCTGAATCAAAGGAATCGTTGTAATTTTCACATGTAGTTCGCTTTGAGAGTCGCAATTGAATGATTGCGTCAATCTTTACTCTTCTCGTGGGTGGAACATTTTGAAAAGTCAAAAAAAATTTGGGATATGGGGAGGGAAACCAAAGTAAAAATATTGGGCGTGAATGCACAATTGGGTGGGAAATCTAAAAATTTTGGGATATGGAGAGGGAAACCAAAGTAAAAATTTTACAAATTAATTATTATATAAAAAAACAGTACATTATAAAAAAAATATATATATAGCGTAATTTTACAATGATAGTTATAAATATAAAAAGTTTTAAGCAATATATTTTATTTAGCTATAATAAAAATAAAAAAAAATAATATTTTTTTATAATAATGAAAATATTATATTTTTACCTCACAAGTTTTAATTGTAAATTTTGTTATGTTTTGCATATTCCAACTAAATGGACTCGTATGGAGGGGGACTTCGTTGTCTCATGTATATGTCACGTCAATTAGAGGGCTTTATTGTCCTTGCTCAATAGCTAGTATGGTATGGGATGGAGTCCCTCATTCTAATTCTCTACAGTAGCCCCCCCCCCCCCCGACCCCATGTTTAATACCTCAAATACACACACAAGAGCTCGCTATTGCTTTGACTGGCTATCAATAGCACCCCCACCCCAATAGCTAGCATGGTATGCGGTAGGGGCGTTATTTCGCCGAAAAAGCTAAGGTCCATGGGCAATGGTGCCCATAGGCGACATGTAGACTACATAGTGTGGTAGGCAATGACAAGGGGAAAATTCCCCTGCCATGTAGGCGCCATGTAGGAATTGGGGGATTTATCCTCTACATTACAAAATGGAAGGGGTAGGTGAAACGCAAGAAGGCAAGAGCAAAGGAGCAAAAAGTCAAGTGGGTGTTGGGCAACGCCCAAGGTCAATGTGGACAAGGTGGTAGGCAAGGCGTGGATGGGCTCCCCCTATCCCCCCCCCCCCCCTCACACCGAGTGGTCTAGTTGACGAGGACTACCTATGATTGACATTATTTTGATCATAATTAACTACCTTTAACCTAACTAAACTCATGGTCATGATAACTCTTAGTGTGCCATGCGGACCTTAAAAGTCGTATAACAATTAATGGACCATGAAAAACTTTATTAGATCATGTTAGATCTTTGAGGGTTAGGTTGGACATAAACTGAGTCTCTTAACTGGGTTAGCCCAAAAGGATATAAAGTGTTATATAACATGGGATTTTTGGACATAAACTGAAATTTAATCTTTTAAAGGGCACGTTTCATAATTTTGGTAATACATTAAGGACACAAAGTGTAATTTACTCTAGATTATATGTGTTTTGATGGTTCATATTGGCCCTTCATTGTCAATATGGGCTTTATTAGGCTGTATCTAGGGGTACAAATGAGCCGAGCGGCTCGCGAGCTACTCTAGATTGGCTTGAGAAAAAAGCTCGAAACGAACCGAGCCTTATTGAGCCCGAGCCGAGCTTGAGCCTAAAATAAAGCTCGTTTGTTTATCGAGCCCGAGCTCGCACTACGTGAAAAGGGGGCTACGGCCACACTTTTCGCAAAACCGTCAAAGGTTATTCATAACATTTTAAAACAACTTTAGCCACATATTTTATTATTAATATGACCATTTATACTAGTTCAGAACCTCTAGCCACACTTTTAGTAAATAATGTGACATTTATTAGCCACAAATTGAAATGTGTGGCCAATTGTGATCTATGGCCACATATTTTTGTTTCATGTGACGAAAAAATATGTATTTGACACCTTTAGCCACACTTTAAGAAAAAAACTGTGACATATATTTACTACACTAGCAAAGTGTGGCTAAATGTTATCCACGATCACATTATATGTTTTCCTGTGACCAATAGCATGTGTATTCAAAACCTTTAGCCATACTTTAAGAAAAAACAGTGACATTTATTAGTCACACTAAAAAAGTGTGGCCAAATTTGATCTACGGTTACTGTATTTGTTTCGCGTGACTAAACACAAAACTATTCCAAACCTTTAGTCACACGTTAAGATAAAACATCCACATTAGAAAAGTGTGGCCAAATGTGTTCTACGACCACATTATATGCTTAATAATGTGGCTAAAATCTAATACATATGGCCACATATATTATATTATGTAACCAAATGTTAGATAATAGCCATACTTAAAATTACAAAATTTAATGTGGTTTTACATTAACATTCGTCACACAATCATCATTTTGTTTATTTTGTGTGACGACATAGTATCAAATGTCATTAAAAAATGCATGACCAAATGTTAAACTTACTACATCTTTAAAAATTTCCCCCAAACTATTTAATTTCAAAACTTAAACTCCCACATAAAATATTTCATCATAACAATTCCACTCAAAATATTTCATTTTAAAACTTAAATTTCCCTCCAAAATATTTCATCCTAACACTTAAACTTCCCACCAAAATATTTTATCCTAAAACTTAAATTTCCCCCTAAATATTTCATCCTAAAACTTAAACTTCCCCCCTCCAATATTTGATTCAAAACTTCCCTCACAAATAATATTCTTATTTAAAATTACATTATTTTATACATATGAATTAAAACTGGTCATGAATAGTAGTTTTCTTTCAAAATAGTATAATAATTCTTTAATATTAATTCCTTGGTAATTTTTTAATATTAGCTCATTCACATTTCTTTACCCTATCCTAATCTACACATCTTCATTATTCCAAAATTCAATTAAATCACTTTGATACATGTCATCCCTTATGTAATAATATCTTCTTAGTATAACAAAATATTTATTTTTCCTCACAAAATTGATGGGATATGTTATCAATCTCAATAATTTGATGAAAACGAAGTTGTGTTTAAAATAAATATTTTTTAGTAGAGTAAGCTATATAAGTGTTCATACCATATCGGTATCATGATCAAATGAACAACACCGTTACAGGTATTGTTATTATGTGAGCCAATACCGATATTTGTTTATATAATTTTCGCAGTTGTTTTTAACTTTTTTCTCCACATTCCAACATAACTTATGTTAAAAACGGTGTTGTATTCAAAATAGGGATGAGCATGGTACCCGTTCGGCACTGAACCGGTACCGGTACCGAGAAAAGTGGTACCGGTACCGGTATTTACCAGTGTTTTACCCGTAAGTACCGGTACCGGTACCAAAAATGGAGAAAATGGGTACCGGAACCGGTGCCGAATATACAGATTCGGTACCAGTATCCGGTACCAAATGCTCATCCCGAATTCAAAATAGGGTATTTTTGTATATCGTAAGCTATACGAGTGCTGACACCACACTAATACTGTGAAGAACCAAACTGATTTTGACTGAACAACTTTGATGCATTATCGGAACTGATACATGTATTCTTTTTTTATGGTTTTAGATAGATGTAAAACATGTGTTGATACCTTTTTGGGCATGTCGCAACTCTACTTTTTGTAGAAAGTTCTATTAAATAGGTATGGACACGGTGTTGTGATTCAAATATCCATTGCTTATGCTCTATTTGACTGTGTTTACTCTTTAGGGCCTGCTATGGTGTTCTGAGATTTGTTATGGAGAATGAGCAAAAGGATGTGAGGTATGTTAATATTAAGGTCACCACATCCCCTCATCTTATGTTAGTCGTTTTTTAACATTAATTTGTTATATGGGGAGAAAGTTTAGCTTTGGGCTATATGTGAGTAGTTGGTTAGAGTAGATACAACCTCTACTTTCTTTGTACTAATTTATTTGAGTTATTTGCATTAGCTCTCATGAGAATTCTGGTCAACCTTCTGATATAGCAATAAAATATATATTGTTTTAGCTCTATCAAATTGGTCTGAACAAGAGGTATGCATTCTTTATACTTAATTATCTAAGCGCTATATACTTCATTATTGAGTAATTAGCTTTTGTAACCGGGTAATTTTGTGTTGTGTGTTACCTCAAGATGGGTCAAGCTAAAAGATTTTACTCCAAACAAGGAGTCAAATGTTTTTTTAATTAAGAAATGGTTAGAAGAGTATTTTACTAAAACAGTGAGTAAGTGTATGCATTCTTGACTTGGAGTTTGTATGAGACTAACCCTAGCACCCCAGGTTATTTCATTCTCAAGTTTTCTTCAATTATTTTTTTTTATATTTGCTTCAGGCCAGTTTGGAATATTCAGAAAATATGTGCAAGCCTCTGGCTGAAGAATATGCAACTAAGTATCTCTTGAGACTCTCCTCATGTGGTCATCATCAAATAAACATATCGCAGGTTTGTTTAGAGTCTCAAAATTATAATGTAAGAATGTTGTTTGACCTTGGTTTTATAATGCAAGTCATTCGCAATCTTCTAAGTTGATTTATTGAATCAAACTAGATCTTATTTTAGTTTATGTAATCAAGTATATTGCACTAGTTATGAATGAAATCTATAGAAAATGGATAAACAAAAGTTGGCAGGTCAACCAAATGTTACTCATTTTGACCCGTTTACCAACCGCCTATTTTGTTACCTATGTTTATTCTGAAACTGATGTACGTGATCAATTTGATACAGGTCAGTCCAACGTCATTTTATTTGGCAAGGACCAAATCGACCCGCATGCAGATAAAACATGTATGGATGCTTTTCTTGTTACTATTGTATATATTAATATCGTCTTTTTGGAATAAATTATGTCTTATGATGAAGCGCGCGACTTTGTTTTGTGAAGGAATTTTGATTGGCTAAGACAAAAGGGCCAGCTAATGGTCAAAATGAAAACATGAAGAGTTTTTCAAGGAATGAGAGAAGGTTAAGTTGCAAGTGCTTCCGGGAGTGATTTATGTTGAGACAAAAAGTGTTGCTGTTGCAAGTGCTGCTAGGATTGATGCAAGTTTATGTATTTAGTATTCAAATTGACAACTTATGTATAGATTTTGGTTTACTATTGTTAATATTATTAATTTTGGTTTTTAGGTTTGTTCATCTTTGCTATTGTTTTTTCTACGAAAAATTGAAAATAAAATTGCTAATTACATGAAAATGGCCACATAGTCACAACAATATATGTGACTATAAAATAGAAACGACCACACTTACAGTAAATTCCTGTGACTGTTGATACCATTTTGTCACACTTAATGGGACATTTTCTTAATTACAATAACCACTTTGTCACATTTTTTTAAAATTCATGTGGCTAAAACAAACTTTTAGTGTCTGTATAATAGAAATAAACACACTTATGGTAAACTCATGTAACTATACAATAGAAACGGCCACACTTAAAATAAATTCATGTGGCCATCGATACTATTTAGTCACACTTAATGGACCATTTTGTTATTTACAACAACCTTTTTGCCACAGTATTTTAAAATTTATGTGGCTGAAACAAACTTTTTAGTGATTATATAATAGACACGGCCACACTTTCAGTGAATTCATGTGGCTATATAATACAGACGGCTACACTTACAATAAATTCATGTGACCATTGATACCATTTAGCCACACTTAATGGACCATTTGCTTGATTACAACAACCTTTTTTGTCACAATTTTTTAAAATTAATGTGGCTAAAACGAACTTATTGGTGACTGTATAATAGAAATGGCCACACTTATAGTAAATTCATGTGGTTGTTGCTACCCGTTTAGCCACACTTATTTGATAAAATGATTGATTTCAACAAGACCTTTTAGCCACGGTTTAAGTTGCTATGGCCACACATAAGTGAATGTGGCCGTATGATGCCTACGATGACTCGACCTTTGGTCACACTTGAGCCGGAAAAAAAAGTGTGGCGAAAGGCGTATGGTCACACTTTTTTTATGTGGCCGTAAGCCATTTTTGACGTAGGGTCGAGCCTCGCATGTGGAGCTCGTTAGGCTCGTCGAGCCCTATCGAGCCTTAGTGTAAACGAGCCGAGTCGAGCCGAGCTTATTCAAACTTGTTTACAAGCGGACCTAGAACCTAAAAATAAGCTTATTTAGTAAACGAGCCTGAGCCCGAGCTTCACTTATCGAGCTCGCGAGCCTAAAAAGTCTATTATTTATATTTAATATATTAAATAATAGATAATAAATGAGCTGATCCCGAGCCAAGCTCGAGCTTGAGAAAATACAAATGAGTCAAGCTCGAGCCTTGAAAACAAAGCTCAGATCGAGCCGAACTCGAGCCCGAGCTCTCATAAGTTAATCGAGCTCGAGCTCAAGCCTGGTCAAACTTGGGCTCGGCTCGGCTCGGCTCGTTTGAACCCCTAGCTATATCACGTCTTAAAAGGTTATATTTAGTTGCATTAGACCTTAACAGGAAATAACACATTAATCATATGTTGTATTTGATCATTTTGGGCCTTAACAATCATGATGACTTTTAGGTAGTCAGGATGGGCTTTGTTAGGTCACATTTACTCCAAATGGATTATAATGGATTGTAATTGGTCAAATTATATCATAATGGATGTTGGTGCATTCATCTGTCGTCTTCGTCTTATGTCGAGTCTCGGTTCGTTGCGAAGTTATTCAAGCATGATGTCATGATGACATCATCAAAGTGACATCATCATGACATCATTACACATAAGACAAAAAGCATTTATGGCTTAGTTAGGTGATTTCGTTTATATGACATAGCTGATTTCGTTTTTATGTCATAGTTAGTGATTTCGTTTTTATGTCAAATGTAATTTCGTTTATATGGCATGAGGGTGATTTCGCTTATGTGTCATGAACATAAGAGCGAAATCATCACACCTATAAATAGCCACATAAACGAAATCAGATAAAAGAGTTAGAGGTGTGTCTTCCGGTGAGCCACGAAGTGCTGCCGATGTGTTGATTTGATTGTAAACGTCATTCAGATTAATAGAATCAAC